>JAVFBZ010186778.1:0-14896 GCA_032466195.1 Katharina tunicata
TGGTAACTAGTCAACAAGCCAGTCAAATAGGGGGAGTTAACCACTGGTAACTAGTCAACAAGCCAGTCAAATAGGGGGAGTAAACCACTGGTAACTAGTCAACAAGCCAGTCAAATAGGGGGAGTTAACCACTGGTAACTAGTCAACAAGCCAGTCAAATAGGGGAAGTTAACCACTGGTTACTAGTCAACAAGCCAGTCAAATAGGGGGAGTAAACCACTGGTAACTAGTCAACAAAACTTAACACCGCACAAATTTGCGCCAATGAATATTGTTGATCTCTTACTGATGTCCAATTAATATTTCATTTCGATAGAGCTTTTAAGTTCAACATTTTAAAAAACTATATAGCGCATTTGAAAGGTTGTAGATACTAATCTGCGTCGAATACAATAATTGACGAAACACGGTAATTTTTAGCATACTCACTGATAAAATCTTCCATACTCATTTTCCTCACAGCCTATAATAAATGATGACAAACAATACATGTTATAACAATCAGATCTCATTATATTTGTATTATACACAGGATAGAACACATTTATATGTAGAATTGGTTCGCCATAACTTTACTCAATAATATTTGACTGTCACAGTGGTACTTGTTAGTTACAATTTCTGTTAATTTCTTAAATCTTTGTTACAATTAATTTAAGTTTGATTGGTGTTTTATCTGTCACAATAACAAATTTTTCACTTCGGTGACAACATTACAGGTGTAATAATGGTGCCATGAAGACACCAGGTAAAAAAAAAAACCACCCCCCAGCCACTGCAAAATTCTGTTTTATACCTTTATCTGTTTATGTACAATCCCATAATGTATGATGGACAGAACAGGTAAAACCTGTCTAGAATGAAAGGGGGTTCAGCAGGGAAAAGCTTAATTCATTGGTTGTTTGATTGGGGCAATACGCCAGTCGCCATACTAAAGGTTATTTCACTCATATGACAGCATACCAGTCCATTTGGCATTAGGCAAAGGAAAACACCGGAAAAGACGCTGGTAATATAGAAAACGCCAAAATACATTTACAGGACAAAAACTGGACACCAAAACGATTTGACTTCCTGAAGTTCTTTGGCTCAGAGAGCACCAGGGCACAGTAGGCTCCTGCGGGAGTCCTGCCCAACCACCCTCCTTAACCCATTGAACAACTGGTTTGCCCCCTAGGCTTCACTATGATTCTCATATTGCCAAATCAAATTGCACCTAATTTATCAAAACAGAAAACTCCAAACCATTGGTAATTGGATAATAAGGCCATGGAACGTCACATCTACAGCAAACAGTAATTGTTTCTTCTCTTCTTCTAACACATGGACCTTCCCCTTCACTGATCAAACAATAAAAAAATATCAATGAATAAAAAGTTGAGAAACACATGCTTCTTCTTACTATTATTAACAATGTACAAGTAATTGAAAGTTCAAAATGACTTTTTTTTTTCAATGATCTGAAACAGAAATACTCTTTCTTATATGTTAGTGTTACTAATCTTCTTTTCTTTTCTTTTTCTTGACATTCATTCCTTTATTTGGTGCTTCACAAATATCACACCTTTGCATCATTTTTAATTAGCTGTGAAGGGAAAAGTTGTACCAAAATGAGCATGAATCAAGTATAATATCATTAACGTAGACATTACGTTAAAATCAAAACAGTTGTTTATACAAAGTAAGGGAAGGAATTAATATCTATATTAGGGAAAGGGGGGTTTACACATTCATCAAATATTAAAGGTAAAACATACAAGAAATTAAACCTTACTCTCCAGATCAAAATCTTCTCGAAATATCCTCAGCTTTTCTTTTCGTTCCGTTTCAGACAAACCTTTGCCCTCATCTCCTTCTGGTAATTTTGGCTTTGTGTTCCGAGAGACAACCTTTGTGACACGACGACGTGGCATGGTTATGTTAGATTCAGTTACAATAGTAGCAGTGGGGCTGGAAGTGCCCTTGGTAAGCTAGTTTAGATCCCAATTTCTAAATAAATCAAACAAGGTATAAAATAAGAATTACATGTAGAAACAAAAATTTTACAATTACATAGATCTATGTAAATAAATGCATTGTAAACTGACTCTAAATCAAAATCTGAGCTGTATTAACTTAAATAAAAATTTGCCTTGTGTACAGGCCTGTGGTTTAATGTTTTCTCTAATAACATACAAATCGGTTATCAGAAATGTTCATGATGACCGGCACTTTCCAATTTCCATTTGTCTTTTCTTTGCTGTTACAAACCTTACTTAAATGTGCATTTAGGAAAAAAAACAGGCCTCAAAATATTTGTATAATGTTAATACAAACTGCATTTCATGTAATATAATATTTTGATAAATACTACACAAAGAATTGACACGATTGAAGAAATGGGACAATAAGCACTGAAAACAGTTATGTGTGTCCACATCGCCTTGTAAGATGCAGACAGGACAATGATTTAGCATGGTACAGTTCTGTAGCTACCAGACACTTAGCCCAGTAAACAGGACCTGGTAATGCTATGCCACCAGGTCCTGCTGCGAAAAAATGTGAATAGCTCTGGTGGAAGCATACTCACAGAATTGTCCAAGTACGACTGTTGAAATGAAGATAAAAGCAGGGACACTATACCATGATCCATGCACACCTGAATTTTATACTAGAGGCTTCCTTCATCATTCAAACGAGTTGTACATTGCTTTTTATCCTCGCAAGCCGACAGTTCAATTTTTAACTTCACCATATTTGCCTCGATTCAAATACCCCTTACAATGCATCTGCGACATTTTAATCAAGGCAAACATGGCGGAGTTTAAATTGAACTGTCGACTGGCCAGGATAAAAATGTATGTATATCTTGTTTGAACATGTTGAATGGCGAAGAAACTTCAAGGAAGGCCTAACTTAGGTATTCGCACGCGAATGGTATAGTAACATTTTTTACAACTTCATTTCAACTGTTGTGCTCCCACAATTTGTGAGGATTGCTTCCGCTAGAGCTTATCGCAATCTTTTCGAAACGGGACCTTGTTGCATAGCATTACAAGGTCCAGTTTATGATGCTACCAGGCACTATGACAACAAAATTCGACAGAAATGTCTGTAGTATCTCTGATGGTATTTAGTATTTTTTTTTTTAAGTTTATAGGTCTCCGGCGTCTGGTTTCTACTGCCATAAGTATCATTCCTTCAATACTTAATCATTTTTTTTTTTTATATCTATAGGGCGGGAAATATAAAATCTACATTTTTTAAAATCAAATATCGTAGGAGAGATACTTCTGGGCTGGCACTACCGAATTGTTATGTATCATGGCGGGAAATAGGTGATGTTTGTTGCCAGATCGCCGGGATATTAGCATTTTTCTTGCCCTGGTCATAAAGTATGTCTGTGTGTGCATACGTTACATCGATATTCATGCTCAGTATTTTATGTTATGCAGATCTATAATCACGACCATGAGTACTTATTGGTTGAGTTATTCAACTCTCTGAAAATAAAGAATTCGGTTCCAATTCAACATGATAAACAGCTGATAATCAGGTAATGTTGTTGTTGGAATTGTCAACTTTATTTCTGAGATATGGCAAAGAGTGTCAATAACCGATGATCGACATAAACTTTTTATGTTTCTTGGTTCCCTGTATGAAATATGATTAAAAAACACTTCGCATGAAATCAGTCCCTGATACCTAACGTGAAATGAAAGCAAACACCTACCAAAATCCATCAACGGTACACTTCAAATTTCCCAGTTCATATTTAGGTAAACTAAATTTGTGCCAATCACAGCGCGGACAAAGATCACGTGTCACTTCCTGTCACATGACTTACAAAACGCACATGTCGGACAACAACATTCGAAAGATACGAAACAAACGCAGTGCATCTGTGCATTAATTGGCATATGGTTATTTTATACAGCTGATCGATGTTTTTGGCTTCAATAAGTGTTATCTGTCTTTCCTTATCTAAATTCTAAAGCAGGAAAGGATAAAATTATAAAAAAAACTTTATATCTAATAAATTATTTGACGGCATGGTCGCAATTACATGTAGAAGCTGGTGTGTCCTACCTGGACCGTAGACTAATTTTATGCCAGCTATGCTTTAACTATGCTGGACGTCATTTAACTATTTCAGAATATGGCTGCACAGGGCGAAGCAGCGTTACAGCGTCAGCTCCAGAAAGCATTCAAGCAAGTTAAGCAGGCTGTGAAAACTTGGGAAAATCAGTGTTATGAATCTCAGAAAATTTATTTCTCTTTGAACAATTTATGCGAACAGTTCGGCTGCTGTAAAGCTGTACAGATCGAAACTACCCCTTTGCAAAATTTCGAAGACTTGAAGCAGAAGTTACTGATAAAATTATGTAATGAAATTGATGGAAAGATTTATCAACTAAGAGTCATTCTGTAAGTCTTTCCAAAGATTAAATTAATTGTGCCAATGTGCTAACTGAGTAAAAAGGGATGTTGTGTAACATGCATACATATATCATAACTTCTTTCAATGGTATGGTTCATACCATGTTAAACATATAGCAAGTAGGCCTAAAGTAAATGTTTTATTGGTGTTAAGCGCTATGCTTAAGGGCATTTCCTTTTATCAGGGATGCAATTTCCAACTATGACAAAAACATCCATGCAGAAGGTGACAATTAACCACTTCAAGCACTAGCTCTGCTGATAAGGTATTGCTACTTGACTCTGATCTGGACACATATTGTCCTTCATTGAGGAAACTAGCATGAAGGGCCTACAATCTGATACATGTATGATTATCTTTTTGTAAGAGTAAATAGACACTAACTGTTTTGTATTGATCATGATAATATAATTACTATAATGTTTGTCCTCATACATCTTTGATGTGGTTCTTTTGTCATTGATCAAGCACAACTTATTTCATAATCTCCTGTATCTGTTTAAAATAAGAAATTAGAATCTTTTAATTTTTTGTAGATCTGAACAAGAAACATGTTGTAAGAAAATCTCCAGACAGAGGCATCTTGCATTTGAACTTTATAAGAAATACTCCGATCAGTTGGATATCAACACAGTTGTAATGAGATCAGTGACTCAGCATGGCGTGGCCGACATGATGGAATGGTTAATAGATTCAGACAATCAACTTTATCAACAGTATCCTTGTCTGTCACAGGCTGACTCTTTGAATTGGGAAAAGTCATTTTCTAATAAAAAGAAACAGTAGGCCTATTCTATGTAAATTAAAAAGACAAAAAAAAAAAAAAAAAGTTTAGAATTATTTTATCTACTTATTTTGTTAACTTTTCTGTCTGTTTTTGAAAATTGCTTAACTTGATGTCCAGATTTTGTTGTAAGGAGTATTTACTAGATTCTCTGCAGTATGATGACATTAAAAGTGTTGAAAAGTTAGAGAAGTCATGGACCAAAAATGATCAAACAGTTATCAAAAAAATTAACAGTAAGTTCATTGTTACCATTTCACAGTAGCAGCTAATTCACAGAGACTTCCCCATACCTGATATTCTCTAAACTTAGGTGACCAGGTTTGTGAAATGAAAACTGGGAACAATTGGCCCTCAGCTTTAGGGCAGTATGTTTCAAGCTTACATACATGCTGTCATCATAGTGTCATGCTTAGCATAGGACGAACATTATCTTTCCAACAGAGCTAACACTTAAAGTGACTTCACACTGTTTGGTTGTGTTTTAGTAGCTGCCTATTGTTGATTAATACCGCCCTCATATATAAGTGAAATACTAGTACCCTTGAATCATATAAGTGAAATACCCTTGAATCAATCAATAATGGGACAATTCTTGCTCAGCAGCGAACATATCATTTAAATAACTTGTATGGGGGCAATTCAGGCCTCTTGTTATGTTGTTCCCTGTGTTTCTCTGTTAAGGTGATAATGACTGGTACCTATTGCCTTCCACCAAATTCTGGGCAGTAATTAATACGGTCACTCTAACAGTTTTTGTATAGTATTCACACATTATATTGTTGTGGACACTTTTACTTTAAAACTAATGTACTGATAAACATTGAACTGAAAATAGTTCCTTCTGTAACATGTAAGATAATAGATGGTATTACATACATTACCACATTCTGGACAACAAGTCACCAAAGTCTATTGACCAATAGGCCTTAAGCTGAAGTTATATAGTTAATATCTCATGTTCACTTGTTTGTGTTAGCTTAACTTTAAATGCCGAAGTTTCCTGTTCTCCTCCAACTTGAAACGAAGCTCCCTTCAGCTCTTGCAGATGATTAGTTGAGAGCTTCCATTTCTCTGGTGCTCTCTGAGCTCAGGGGCATCAGGAATTCAAACTTGTTTGATGCCCCATTTTTCGCCTTGTTAATGTTCTGTGGTGTCTTGTGCGTTACCAGGGTTGCTTATGGGGGTTTCCTTCATCCATGGGGTTGGCATGCGCTCAGATTAGTGATATTATCTTAAGTACATCTTAAAATCCTGCACAAAAGAAAACTTTCAGCTCATACAAAAAAATCCCAACAGTTATCAGAGCATAACTGTTGTTATAAACTTACCATGTATAGTACTGGTCATTTACTTCACCCCATTGTTGTCTTTATGCAACAACATTATGGAACCGAAGTCAGTTAACGCAAACTAAAAGAAGTCACAAAAAGTGTTATTCAATGGCAGTTTGGATTATGTTATCTGAGTGGAAATGTTACGGAGAAGATTCTGTATACAATATCTTTCGTCTTAGGCCTGTATATGTTTCGTTACCACCTCTCCGACTGGTCAAATACAATAATGTCTGGACTATATTATATTTTGCAATCGCCATTAATGTGGTTTTTGTTTGATTTTTTTCAGAAACTCTGGATCACGTAAACCTTTTCATTAAGGAGGATTTGTGACATCGGCAATAGTTCAGCACTCCTAATCTAATCTCCCAAGTGCTCAGCAGTGTTGGTTTTTTTTTTTACCTTGTAAAGTCATCCCCAGCAATGTTCAAGTCTTTCTATGTGTTAGGCACTCAGCAAAATTGCAAATTATATAGCCCAGGGACTAGTGTCTTGAGTTCAGAAGTCATTTGCTGGATGTCATTAGCATAAAATTCTGTGCTTCCTGTACCATGGACACTACCAGATGAGTGCAACAAAAGTGAAAAGATAATGTACACTATTGGTCTCACTTAGACGCCCTTTGACGCATATTGCTGAAATGTCACATACTGTGAAACTTCCTTGAGTTCGGACATTCTTACTTTTGGACAGTCTCGTCAGAGTGAAAAGAAAATTACTAATTAAATCAATCTACTGCCCCTACTATGAGCATTTGACCTGAAACTGTAAGCCTATCTAAAGTGAGTGCCGCGAAAGTGGGGGGAGTAACGACTGTTTGAACAAGCTTAGAGGATTAATCTTCGATAAACGGTTGTCTTATATGTTTTTTTCTATTTTCGTAATTATATCGACAGTTGCTTACAGTAGAGAGTGAGTATTGCATCAGTTCAAAAGAAGACAGCGTAGCTACATAATAGCCTGGCAAACTTTCGGAAAATCATAAAATCGTCAAACTGCTCAAAGTGACATGAATAACGATGCAGTTAGGCCCTACGTGACAGTGGTTTATACTCGTTAGACTGCAAGCTGTATATCGTCTGTAAGTTAATTGAAGTGATTTACCAAGTGCTATGTCGGTGCTTTGATCATTTTAATCTCCTGAACAGGATTACCCCAAATCACCCTTTTACTTTTGGGGAGAATGACATGTGTATTTAAGATTATTACAACAACAGCCAATTTAACTTTCACTGTAAGGGAGAGCTAGTTAAACCTATTTTCTCGTCCGAACTCGAGAACGTTTCACGGTATGTGGAAGTTCTCATAGAATAAAATAAACTATAATTAAGGAAGTCATGGTGTAGATACTATATTTAGGATGTAGTTTATTGTGCTATAATTGCGGAAGGTATATGTTTTGTTATGTACATGTATTATCTTTTCTCACACTACAACTAGGAACCCTGATAATTCAACTCCAATGCCGTTGATAATGCGGTGATTATTTAACAGTAAATATAAGCCATAGAAATGATATCACATTTTTGACGTCATCTCTGTTGTGATGTCACTGCGATGTCGCAGTGCAGCCCCTGTCTTTCTATGACGTAGCCATAGGCACATGCACAACAATGTATATCTATACCAACCATTCAAGAATGAAAACAATTTTTTTACAAGAAAATCCCCCCAAGGGTGCTAACATTGTATAGTCTTTAGTGTGAGAAAAAGATTGACCAACCGAGAGAGGATGTGTATTAGGATGGATGTCACTCGTCTCAGGGTTAACCTTCATAACCAACATAACTTCTGTCTTCTGAGTTTCTGTTATTCTATGTAGAAGTTAACATCAACCAGTTTATACCCAAAGTTCACCTCACCGGTGTGAGTGTTAAGAACAAGTCAGCTTCCGCAGCCACCTTTAACAACATCAACAACATGTACCTGGATGAGTTGTGATCGACTTCTATGTGTTTACCTCAGCCTTCTTGTGCAACAGTGTTTAGAAATACCGTGAAACTTTTAATTTACAAGATTGCAGTACAAGATTTTGAGTTTTCCACAACTTACGCAGGTGGTTGGGTTGGAGCCTCCTGTGCCATGGTGCTCTCTGAGCTAAGGGGCATCAGGAAGTCGATTTGTTGTGGTGTTCTGCTTTTTTGTCCTGTAACTGTATTGTGGCGTCTTCTATGTTGTCGGGCCTTGCCAGTGTCGTTTAGGGTGGTATCCTTCACCTATTGGGCTGGAAGGCCGCAATGTAAGTGAACTAACCTTAAGTACGCCACATATGCCCAATCTATCAATCAATCCATCTGAAATTTTCAACTCCCACTATGTGCATAAGACTTTTAACTTTTTGAACATCTGACACTCCATGAGTGGAAGACTTCAAGAGTATTGACTATTTGGACATGCTGTGCAGATTTCCCAACAGGCAATCGATAAGGTGGCTCCAGTAACTTCATTAGCATGTGTGCCTGAGTGGCAGTAATGAAGCTGTACATTATTTTAATTAATAAACTACTAGTATTGCAGCAATAGTTTTTCTGTTTACATTGCATTTATGTAATTTACAAAAGTAAATAAATAAATTTTATGTGTATGAGAATGTGGCTAGTCGTTTTTGTTTTTATTTAAATCATCTTCAGAATGAAGTCAGGCACAAAGCAAATGAATTACACAATTAGTAAAATGTACTTTGCATCCTGATTACAAGACACTTTAACTGCATATTTACAGTTCCAAACGACCTAAGTAAAGACGTTAAGTTGTGTGTTGGCAATTAATCTGTAGGTGGTTAATAGCCACATGATGCAGTCATTAAGCGGCACACATCAATGTATTCTAACCTTAGGGCATATTTAGAGCTAATCCTAGATTGTAGTGAGGTGGAACACAGATGTTCGTAAACATGTAGTTGTTATGGCATACAGGAAAATAAAATTTCTTGCATTAAAATAGCATGGCGGATCTGTATTTTGTATTTAAAAGTGACTGCATTAAAATGGCATGGCTGCTCTGTATTTTGTATGTTATTGTCAAGTGGGTTTATTTTTTTATACGCCCAATGAAAATCGGTTGTATTATGATATGACCAGCGTCCGTCCATATGGCTCCAATCCGTTTCCAGAGCAGAACTCGAAAACTATAAGTTTATCTTTGTGAAACTTGGAAGGCACATTAACCATTAACTGTAGTTGTGCCTTACGGATTTACCTTTTATTTTTAATTCTTGTTTCTATGGATACAAAGTTTTGTGTCCATTCTGTAAACTTATTCACCTGGTTATGGTCAACTACCTATGCCTAAGGTGATATTGAAACAGCCAATATTACATCAGCTAAAATTACATCAAAGATTAATCATGGCATGCTCTAGTTTTAATTTTGTGTCATGCAACTATGACCACTAAACAAGAGAGGTTTGCACCATAGCTGGATGTTTGTTGTGAACAACTGAATTTGACCAAATCAATTTCTCTGTTTTTGCATACTGCCTTAGAAGATGGCATGTGTACCATAGTTTGACATGTCTTTGGTTACCATGGTTACCATATGTTCATTAAGGGTCTATGTCACACCCCACGATTGTCTATATCACATTTCGCCCTTTTCTGGCCGAAGAAACCACTGTGCCTGGACCACTTTTAGAAAATGTTGTCTGACAATATAGTGTAAATCACCCATAATTTCGACCATGCATAATGCTCACCTTTTTGCAAGTTGTGGAAGTATTATAGCATGTTAACATACAAACATGTTAAAATAGCTTCCAAAGTATAAACTTCATGGTTGAAATTTTAGATGATTTAGGGTATTATTGTCCCCAGCCAAGGTAGGGGTAGGGAGGCTTGGAAATGCTACTGTACGTCCGTCCTTCGGTAATAAGACGTTACAAGAGCCTTGTGGACGCTATAACTTGAACACAAATTAACTGATTAACTTTCAAATTTGGAATGTGGCTTCCTCCTGTTAAGAATATGAAGGTGATTGCATTCCACCTTATCCCACACACCAATGTGGCCGGTGCATGTTTTACACTATTTGAACCTCTGTACATGTTTCGTTAACATGAAAGCTTGACAACAAACTCACAGATTAAGATTCAAAGACTTGGAATGTACCTTCCTTCTGTTAGGATGATGGATAAATCTACTTATTCTGCACACTTATGACCTCCATTGCCCATTTTGCAATATCTCTGCATAGATATGTTGTGAATATAATAACTTTAAAATGAATTAACTGATTATCTTCAAATTTCCTTCATCTCGGACTGTGCTCTCCAATATCGTAGTCATTAAGTATTTTTTAATGTTGAAGCCTGTATGTGTTGTGAACAAGATAATGTGGTGAGGCAAGATACATTGATTGGGCATACACCGCATACTTCTAATATTTCCCGTGTGACCTGCTGGCTACTCGGCTTGTAAGCATTATGTTAAACTACAAATACATTTATTGCAAATTATTCCACAGTTTAAGACTACTCTGGGCCTGATGCAAGGGTGATACAAACACATTAAACCGCTCTTGATTCAACATTGTATGAAAATGCTTACAAACAAGGATAATTATGTGTAACTTTAAACCAACTGTGTGACAGTGACTGAACAGGCACTCAACAAGTCAAAATGCGGATTTCTAAATAGAGGACCAATAGAATGTGCTGATTGTTTGATTTGGGTTTTAGAACATATTTAAGGTCATTTCACTAGGAAACCACACTAAACGATTCGGGCAACGTAAAAGATACCACAATACATTTACAGGACACCAGAAGGAAATGGCTTCCTAATGCCCCAGGAGGCTAGAATGTACTGGCGGTGCCGGCGGCATAATTTTGGAAAGGAGTTTCATTATCTGATCTTGTAATTTATCTCCCATGGAACAGATATGGTCTAAAATATTGAACATATGTCCAATCTAGGCCACTTCATTATTTGTTTCTGTTTGGTAAGTCTCTGTAAGACATTCGCTCTGTCTCTTTCATCCAGGCGGGTGTTTGGGTGGGAGCCTCCTTTGTCCTGGTGCTCTCTTAGCTAACAAGGCTTTAAAGGATTAAATATATACAAAAAAGCTTTGCATTCCCAACTAAACAACAGTGGAGGTGGGAATCGGTACATTCAATTGCTGTTTTCTGTTTGTATCACTGTTTAAAATGTTGTTTGACAGCCACGTGCTTTCAAAAGTCATGTGACAAAGTGGCACGTGATAAGGCGCACGCACTGTGATTGGTTGAAATTCCTTGCTAGCCTTTGACCTCCACAATACACTGGAAAATTAAAGTGTGGGAAAGACGACTGTGTAAGATTTTTAATGGTTTATCTTTAATTTATGGTATTTGTGCGGGTATTTTTCTGTTTACATTCACCTTATATGTAGAACGGAAAAAATAAATTCTATACCCGTCATCGGTTTTAGTCCTGAGTTTCATTTTCTGTCGAAAAAAATTGACTTCAACTGTTCAAGTTCAACAACAACATGTATAGAAACAGGTTGGGAAAATTAACTTGAGCAACGTGGCTCGATCTAACTTCTACTATAGTTCGGTCGAGCTTTGAAGGCTTAGCTCGATCGGGTGACGCGGGTGTGTAAAAACAGCAATTCAAATTTGACGGTTCATTTAAACTCGTAAGTGCAATACAGCAACAACATGGTTAGTCAATAGTGCCAGAAGTAACTTTCCTATGATATGCAGGGATCGAAATTTATGTAATAATTTTTTACATTTTATAGGAGGGAAAGTGACAGTGAAACATTCTTAGATAAATGGGGCCATTAAGAACGGGATTCTGTTCGTAGAATTTTTAGAAAAAAGCATGGCCCTTGCAAGTAAATAAACACCTACCGTTGTCAAGATTTATGTCCCTTTTCAATATGAGCTCAAAAATCGACAAACATCTCGTGTAATAAGGTATAAAATTCTGACAAAATTCGTCCAAATGGATGTAGTAGGCTTTCAAAAGACTCCTTTTTTACCCATAACCATCAAATAAGTCACATGACAATTTATGCCCGTCACAGATTGAATCTCTGCCTTGACAAGTGCAAACATTGACGAGAATTACAACATAAGAACGTTCATAGTGGCCCCATTTATCTAAGATTGTTTCACTGAGTGTCACAGTGTCACTCTTCGTCCTATAAAATGTCAAAAGTTATTAAATATTATAGGAGAGTTACTGCTGGCACTAGGTTAGTCAATAGTCCTAGAAACTGGACCATAACTGCTTAAGTGCCACGGCCCAGTACTGCCAGTAGTATATCTACAAAGATATTTATAGGACAGTGAGTGACAGTTAATTATCTTTACAGAGCAATCACCCCAACAAAAACTTTTCAGTGTGTAGGATGTTAAGAAAAAAATATGAACTGGCTTTGCAAATAAATAGACCCCTACCGTCTGTCGAGATTTCTGTCTTCTTCAATTTGAGTCCTGTCCATTTCATTTCTTCAAATCGTTTGATTCAAGAAAATATCTTTTTGACAATCTCTGTTGTTGTTCCGTATGCTATACGTGAAATTCAACATGGCATCAAAGCCATCAATCTGTTTTGAAAGGTGTTGTTTTGGCCCAAAAAAATCGAGTATTGTTAAATCCTGACAATATATAGGCCTAGCGAAATTTAAACTTCAGAGGTATGTGAAATTAAGTTTTTGTCATTCCTGTGTTTCTATTTGGTCGGACTATTAAACAAGTTGGAAAATGTACACTACTAGCACTTTTGGGCAAAAAAAAAAAAATTTCAAAACAGATTGGATCCCGTTTGGGGTGATCGTTCTGTAAAGGTACATGTAACATGCTGTCACTCCCTGCCCTATAAATATAAAAAAAAATGTAATATCATTGGAGAGATATTTCTGCCACTACTTGTTTTCCATTGAAAGCCAGTGGCTTTATAAATTGAACTAGAGTCTACTGTATGTAAAAAAAACATGGTCGTCTGTCAGGATTGAAATTTGTATGTACCATGATTTGTTTGTATTTCTTGCAGATAAAAATAACCCAAATTACACAAAATTTAACCTAAGCAAAACAGAACCTCTATAATGTACAGAATAAAGTTGTATATCTGACCCACATTTACTTAACTACAACAAATTTAGCATAAAAATTCCACCATACCTTTTACTTTCACTAAGTAGTTCAATTGAAGTGGCTTTCACTGGAAAATTAGTAATCCCACAAAAACTGTAATTTGAAGTAGTAGTAGTAGTGACAGTAATGAGTAGTTGAGTAACAGCTTGATATGGCCTATAATTTGACCATGACTGTGTTTTTCTGTTCCTTCCCCTTTAACACGTTCAATGAAACAATTTAACATGATGTCTAGTCCAAAATATTACATGCAATATTTAAAAGGTGATTGGCTATAAATGGCTATTTTTAAAGGAATATTGTAATAATTAAACAATTTGTATACATGTATTATGTATATATCTAGAAGTTCAATGAGAAATGTTGTTTTATTATAGAAATAAAACCACCCCTGTCTTTATTAATGCAGATACTGCTGATTAAAAGAGTAACTTCAGATCATGACCCGTCGACGAATCACAACTAGGCTGGTCTCTCGTACCACCCAACCTAAATTACCACACGGAGATGAGGGTAAAGATTTATCAGAGACAGAGCGGAAAGAAAAGCTGAGAGTTATCCGAGAAGATTTTGATATAGAAAGTAAGATCTGTCATATGTACATGTATTTAATGGCCAACATTTAAATCAATCTATGACTATATGATTATATTTTCTTTCTCTACATTTATAAAAAAAATACATATATTAATATATCTTATATTTTTGATAGATTGATTTTGTTTGTTTTTAACATTGTACACAAATGCATTTCATTTGTTGACTTAAAACTAAACCGGGTACTTTAGGAAAATGTATTTCTTTTTCTGTATCTCTTACATTGATCAGTTTCAAGTTCATGAGATGAGTTTCCTTCAAAACTTTCTGAAATAGAATCTCTTCAATCAATGAAAGTGTAATACAAGAAATGAAAATAAAGTTTATAGTCACTTTTAAAAGTCACACAAAATATTTCAGTTTACATAAGACAAAAACATCATCTACCATTGTTAGGCCTTTTAAACACTTTGATTTGATGGTAACAATTTTCATCTATTTTTGTTGTTGACTCTGTAGCTCAGTAGGTTAGGGCGCCCTAATCTGGGTTCGAATCTCAGTTGAGGCATTCACAATTTTCTTTCTCATCGTTGACAAAAAAAACATAAATATTTATATATTTTTGTTGTTGACTCTGTAGCTCAGTAGGTTAGGGCGCCCTAATCTGGGTTCGAATCTCAGTTGAGGCATGCAAAATTTTCTTTCTCATCGTCAACAAAAAAAACATAAATATTT
>JAVFBZ010186789.1:0-14895 GCA_032466195.1 Katharina tunicata
GTTTAACATGTCGGTCTCCATTATAAATTGAGCTTACACTTTCGACTAGGTTTTGTTAAGTTATGGTCCACTGATTACAAGAAACAATACTACGATTTGCACTTGCTACCCATGTTCTCTGCATATAAGTATGAGTTAATCAAAAGCTTTCTGCTCCTTTAATGTTTATCCATTTGACAAAAATATGGTTTCCACATTTCCATTCAAGCCCTGTCGCCAGCTAGACTAATTAGAAATTAGTTATAAACTAGTTATTCATCTGAAATTTGACAGTTTTCCTACCGCCTGTGAATTCGTCGATTAGCTGGATAGTTAATATGTACCAGTGTCCTGTACCACATCACAGTTCCTGCTCTATGCTGACAAGATACACCAAAGATAACGTATCAATAACAGTATCCGTATATCAATATCAATTAAACCAGGCCTACTTCACTAATCAAATTCTAGTTAAGAAAATAAATCAAATAGTAATATTCCATTTTGATTCGTGTGGTTAGGTAGAAATAACATATTTATTATGTAAATTTCATTAAGAATGCAAACGTTATAATGCAGTGTTGATATTTTAAAAATGTGGTCACCGTTATGCAAACGAACAGAGAAATATAAAATATAAGCTTAGTCATGTTTCGAGACATTCGCCCAAACAAATCGTGACGTCTGGAGGAGTGTATTATTTTGAAACAGAAAACTTAAGCGCCTTTGACATCGCCTCCTGTCAGTTATTGAAATACTTTCAGCATTAAGTATGGCTGTAGCTTTGGGGCCTGGCACACTACTGTTATAAAGGTCGTCTTGTCTTCATGGGCGTAATCCAAAAATCGTTCATTGTACACGAACTGTGGTATAAAAGGTTATCAAACGTTACAAATAAGCGGCACTTCACCACCAAATCAAGCTTTGAAGGTGAAGATATAGACTATCGATGACAACGATAGTGATACTATAACGCATTACGGATAACCAGAGGTACCTCCATTTGTTAAGCAGATTTTCGTGACAAAGTTTATTTGAAAAGTAAATCGACATATGCAACTTTTTGGATAAGCAAAAGTGGTCAACATGATCTGTGATAGCGTTGTCAAACACGAAACAATGTTAAATGATCACATTAGTCATTTCTTAGGAGTAAAAATATGTCCTCGATTTAGCATGAACGTTTAACGGCTTTGAATATGTCTTTTTTATTGGACGAGTTTGCCTGTATGCTCTGTGTTCAATGGGATGCATCAGGGGCAAACGGACTTATGATCTGCCGTTAAAATTTGACTGATTGATTGATTTATCGATTTATTGACGTTTAACGCCTTGCAAAAGGGGTGTTTCACTTATCTGACGGAGTTATATTCCAACAGGTGGATGGAACACAATTAAAAAATGCGCAGTCACTTTGAGGGGTAGATTTGTTGGAAAGTTAATGTTCTCACGGTGCTTAAATTGACAGCAATCAGTCTGCGGGAGACAGCTACATGTACAACTATAAACACGCTAACTATAAACACGCTAATAAACCATACATTTGGACGAAGTACGCCAGAGGCAAATGGTGATGTGCTAATAAAGTGAAAACTTTTTCTATATTATAAATTTCTTTCTGATGGACCAAAATAAATTGCCGATCAGTTATGTCCGCGGATGACATAACCCGTTCTTAAGTCACTCGCGTTATTACACTCACAATGACTAAAGTATAGGATCAATCATGTTTTGGGTTATTAATTAGTTTGGAGACACATTCTGATCAGTGACAGAAAACGATGAATTTATCTTTGGAACATTGAGTAGTGAGCGGAAATTAACAGAACAAAGAACTCCGTCAATGTTGTGGTAATAATTTGTGGTGGTATAGAGAAGAGTGTCAGATGACGCGTTAGTTTGTCATGTTTCGAAACCCTTCCCGTCATTTATCTGACATGGCGTATAATAACGTATCAATAACAACAAAAATATATCGGTAATAATAATAACAATACAGTAATAAAACCAGACTTACTTCATCGAATATAAACACTGTTTTGTTGAGCCTCTCCGATCTCCCGCACAAACTTCTCCAATTAGTAATCTGGGGATAAAAGTGAAACAATAACAACTTATTAAGAGATTAATGTACATTGTGATTATGCCCTGCGGTACATTTCTCCTTCCAGTCCAAGAGACATGGGATAGAATTAAACCGAAAGATAAGAAACAACCTTAATTTGACCATGCTACTTAACGTTAATTACATTGAAAGAGATTAATCTTATACAGTATCCACATGCAACATACCTGCATATGGTGAAGATATCGATATAAAACGGCTTTGACCAGGGCAATCACACCATACGATACTTAATCACACTCTCTTTTGTTGGTAAGATAACACAGTGGCGAAGTTAACGAAGCCAATATTAACATACTAGATGGTCACTGTCATTCACACCGCCTAGTCTCTATTATAGATGCTTCCGGTTTCAACAGACGTACGGTTCTAGAACTTATACATGCACATTCAGAGAAGCATTTAAATGCGCCACTAAAAAACAATTTGAATGCTATTGGCACATTGAATGGTGATTTCAGAAATATACTTTAACGTTGTTTGACTTATTAAAGTGGTATTTATAAGTTGAGTAAATATAAGGCAAAAGAACAGTTTGTATTAACCTTAATTTATTGAATACAAGGTTTATCTCTAGAGATCGTTTGTAAGTATGTAACATTCAATCCATTTAACGATCAATAGACGATGAATAGACGTCTGAAATGAGATAGAAACATTATATTCAATAAATTCAGAAGTTGTTATCAATAAAAAGATTCACCTTTCGCGTTTCGTTCTCTTATCTGCTGCGTTTACTTTAAGGATTTTTTCAGGTTCAACTCTTGGAAAATCTGTCTAAACAATAGGCCACCAGCTGTCAAATTAGCTATATGTGATATGCACACGGAACGTGTGCATATCACATATCATATACACATAAACATACCGCCTTGTGCTTGTCTACAGCTGCTTGTGAAAATACACCATTAGCTTAATTGATACAATGTGGATGAAATACGAGACAGAACAACGATATAACAATTTAATAAAAATAAGCTTTTCTGTATTTAAAATAGCTTCCTGGGGGTGGAATTCTAGATTTGCTCATCACTTGACTCTGGATGTCCTCATAACGAATACAATCTGTTTAATTCTCCGGCCTGTGTGACCTAAATATTGCATTTAATAATTGAACAAGTATGTATAAAATGATGTCTCCTCATTTGTTAAATCACCCCGTACACAGATGGCATGAAAGCATGGCGTGAAAAAACAATTGTTTCTTCAGTAATATAAATTATGACCTACGTAGGAATTATTATTATCGAGGTGTATTCCTACGTAGAACGTATAAGCTTCCCCTGGGCATAACATTGACTACAAAGGAATTTTTATCACAGGCTCCAACTATGAAAACACTTATAGCATCCGGTCGGAACAGTAAGAGTTCAAGATTATTGACATTATCGTTAATGCCACAAAGTATACTGCCACCTAAAGCTTTTCTGTGTAAACGTGGTGGTTGGATGCAACACACTTTAATCGTGAATTTTCAATGGTAAGTATCTGGTGACTAAAGTGGCTGTCTAACACAAGTATCTTTCTTATCTGTTCCCAAACTTGATTAAGTGCGGCAATTTAGTTGTTAACAAGGATAAGAAAATAATATTACAGCAGTACACCTCGGTAACAGAATAAAGATGAGCTATCGTTATTTATTATCTTATTTCAACGTTCTGAGGTCTATTTGGGGTTTATCTCTGGATCACTTGGGGAACATACCTTCTCTTAAAATCGAGAGTAGTTCTTTGTCTCTGTAAGGCGTATAGCTAGTTTTGTGTGTCTATACACGCGTTGTTGTTGTCACTGATTTGTTTTGGCCACATTTGTAGTAAAATCAATATATGTAAGAAATTATGCCAGTAAAACCTTTTACGGATAAATTGTGAGCATAATCTAGTATTTAAGTAAAGTTTAATGTCTATTGGGATATGTTTGGGTCTTTTAAGGCAATTCGCCGAACCGCTTTATTAACACATATAGCATCAGATTGGAAAAGTAAAGAGTTCAAAATCAAAAAACCTTATCGTGAATGTTATTAAATATACTGCCATTAAAGCTTTTCTGTGTAAATGTGGCCGATGGATGCAAAATACTTTTAACGCTAAGTTTTGCGAATCATACATTAATCGGCAAAACCTCGCGTGAATGGCCCTCAGGTTATGAAAACTTCCCGGACATGATGATCGTTCACGTCCGAGGTGATGCACATTTTATGGCCTCCAAGTGATCATACGTGTCTGGGAACTAAAGTGGCTGCCTAATACAAGTATCTATCTTCTCTGTCCCAAACTTGATTAATTGTGGTTATTTAATCCTTAAAAAAATTTCGAAAATAATATTAAAACAACAGCAGTACAGTTTCGCATCGGTAACAGAATAAAGGTTAACTATCGTTGAATATTACAGTCGTTAATTGTTATTACAGATAAAACTATGTTCCTTACCAATCCCTTAACCAGTAGGCCTTACCGCTACGAAACGTGAACCTAACGCGCTTAAACATAGACCTTGTGTGCCAACCAGGGTTTATCTGAACCCCCAAAAAATAGGTATAGCCAACAAAATCCCGCTTCTACGTGTGTACAATCTAGCTTTTATTGAACATTACAAAATTATATGCAATGTTAGTTTTGGGGAGGTTTCTAATAGTTATCTTTACCCAATATATTTAGCATTTTTGGAGTTCTTAACAAGTTTCTCTATTTGCTTTCTGGATTTCGGCGGACATTACAAAACGTGGAATTCGCCATTCCGGATGTAATTTTTTGTTTTGCCATTTGGGTAAATGTAACAACAATAAATGTTGGTTGGTTTCATTCCATAAAAGTTGGTTCTAGTATCTCTCCTTTACAGATGTATATACGTTTCCCTGTCGTGTTCGTGTACCGAATGACATCATGTTTGTCCTAACGATTTTCCATTCCTATTAATGTCTCAGTTAATTGATTCGTTGCTAAGGAATCGTACCTTCTCCTTGGTTAATTGTTTGATACTTATGTCCTAAATTACACTCTTTCGATTTCATTATATCGATTTCCACCCACCTTTCCTGTGGCTATTTATTTAGAAAAATAAAACAAAACTAATAGGTCTATAAATAACCCGAACAATACGTTATCGTTGAATATTTTAACAGTGGTTTATTTACATGTAAATACCATGCGACAGTTTTGTAAGCTCAAAAAAATAAGAAACAACAACTTGTGAACACCTGTCTTATATCATGTAACGTTGCACCAATGCTATTCAGGAAAATGTTCTTCTACGACTCGAATAACGACACTTTGTTGGCTTTTGAGCAATATTGGGATTGGTTGAACGCATGACAGTCCAACTGTAAACCCTTGACAGCCATGGTTATATGATGGAAAATAGTTAAATATGCAATAAAAACGTTTTGTTAAATGACCGTACAACCCAGACCAACTTCGCCATGGCCAGGGTAGATACTGTTTGAACGAAAGCCTGCTGAGGATTACAAATGGTGCCTTCTCTGCTAAGATCAAAAATCAATATCATGCTAAGCTGATGACTTCGACACGGATTAATCTTGCACACGAAGACCCACATACCATGTGCAACAAACATATGTAATCTGATTATCTGGACCTTTTCAAATATCTCGACTTAGTTTCAGGTGAAAAAATGTGACCGTCTGGTTGATTCCTTCATCGGATTGTTCACTTTGGGTTGTCCGATTTATTTTGATGAGGAAGGGAGCAACGGCAAATTACCAAAATGGCATGGTAAGATGCTGATTGTCATATAGATTGACGATAGCAATAGAAGTTGATATAGATATCGGCCCCTAGCCTTGGTCTATATCAACTTGTGTCGGTCTGTATTACTCTGTATTAACCTCAATAAAAGGCCATAACTGTATAAATGTTACATATAACGTATTTGGATATAGGATCAAGTTGTACTCATCCACTTAAATACCAGAAAATGACGAATACAACTAAATTGCATTTGTTCATGACATGCATGCACAATGTTAAACTCTTTTCTTCAAAGATGAAGTGGATGGCGGAATTTGAAAAGATTTTACCTGAAGATATTCGGAAAATTTTAAACAGATATATTGTGACTTTTACAGGAACAATGAATGGCGTAGTTAACAAGAACTAACGTTCCAACATTTTAGATGGTATTGGGGTTTGTGGTAGTCTAACAGTTGATAAATTAATCATGACAACTGAGCCACTCCATGATATATCAAGGAACTGTTGTTTCAACATGTTAATGTATCTTCACTGGTCCTGTACAACGAGGTAAGCTGCTGTTTCGTCCAAGTCTTGCTTTGGACAGGAATGGTCTTCAAGCTTTGAACGATTTTAAAAAGCGGAAAAAACAAAGATATCTAATTCTAGAACACGCCCAACTTTTCCGCTCACATTTTGGTTAATTGTTACGGATTTTATAACGTTCTGTACGGAAGAGAGTTCATTTATCCACTGTAATATTTGTTCTCGCGGAGAACCGAGTGTTTCATGCTGCATGTAGTTAAATCAAATTGAACAAGATAACTGAGTTGAATAACTTATAGTGTTAAAAGCAAAACACAAACTTTTAATGCAATAATTACAAACAAAATGGAATCAATTTTTCACCAAAATAAAACATATTTTATTATTATTATTATTATTATTATATAATCACAATATATAATAAATTCAAGCTGAACATGTTTTATCCAATCTACGGTCAATATGACGAAATAGTCCGCTACGGATTTATGATAAAAGTTTAACCCACACTGACTAACTTTCATGATTTTATGTTATTAATTGAAACAATGTTGGAAAGAATGCATTCTTACTTAAATAGACAAATAAGAAGGAAAACAAACAACAAATGTTTACAACAAGATCTCTTATTTCATCCTGAGCTAACAAAGCAAATGGCTCATTACGATGCGCTAACCCTTATAAATTTAGTAATTCTCAGCATTAAACATCTACTACCTTAGCACAATGGGCCTATATAGCTTAGTTTGTTGTAGTCCACCGTCTAGGCAGATTATTGTGATTCTGGTTTGGTGGCAATCAGTTTTATTTCAGGCAAGACTTTTGCCAAGTCAGAAATGATTTTGCATTCAAGTAAGTGACTGACTGGCTGGCGTTTGCTTAATGTTTATCCATTTGAAACATAATATGGTTTTCACATTTTCATTCAAGACCTGTTGCCAGCTAGACTAATTAGAAATAAGTTATTTATTTGAACTTTGAAAGTTTGCCTGCTGCCTGTGAATTCGTCGATTAGCTGGATAGTTCCTTTTTACCAGTGTCCAGAACCACATCACAGTTCCTGCTCTATGCTGACAAGATACACCAAAGATAACGTATCAATAACAGTATCCGTATATCAATATCAATTAAACCAGGACTACTTCACTAATCAAATACTAGTTAAAAAAATAAATCAAATATAAATACTCGGTTTTGCTCCGTGTGGTTAGGTAGAAATAACATATTTATTATGTAAATTTCATTAAGAATGCAAACGTAATAATGCAGTGTTAATATTAAAAAAATGTTGTCACCGTTATGCAAACGAACAGAGAAATATAAAATATAAGCTAAGTCATGTTTCGAGACATTCGCCCAAACAAATCGTGACGTCTGAAGGGGTGTATTATTTTGAAGCAGAAAGCTTGAGTGCCTTGGACATCGCCTCCTGTCAGTTATTGAACTAATTTCAGCATTAAGTATGGATGTAGCTCTGAGGCCTGTCACACTACTGTTATAAAGGTCGTCTTGTCTTCATGGGCGTAATCCAAAGATCGTTCATTGTACACGGACTGTGGTATAAAAGGTTATCAAACGTTATAAATAAGCGGCACTTCACCACCAAATCAAGTATATTCTAGATTGACAAATATAGATTGTATAAATAAGTTATTTGAAGAGGTGAGTTATTTCACAATGCTAAGTGTATAAAGGTCGTGGTAAGACGCTCCATCTCTCGTGGATATTAATTCGATCCATAAAGTTAATCGGTGGTGGATGGATAACCGGTTAAATATGCTGCTGATATAAAAACCTTCACTACAGGTGGAGGCGATCCTGATATACAGTTACATTGAATAGGCTGGAAGAGATTAGGGTGGCAGAGGAAGCAGGGAACTAGAAAAGTATTTACGTGTATAATCAGATTACTCCGAGGTGTCCAATGGTTACAGGAACAAACTGTTGCATTGGATACAAATAAAATGACCAGTTGTTCCAAAGAGATTTTTCGTTTCAGATTGTCCCGTTAGACGTGGTTAAGCAGAGGTAGCGTTTAAATGTCCCAGTCCAGACGATAAGCTGTGACGAAGATGATATAGACTGGCGATGACAACGATAGTGAGACTATAACGCATTACGGATAGATAACCAGAGGTGTCTCCATTTGTTAAGCAAATTTTCGTGACAAAGTTTATTTGAAAAGTTAATCGACATATGCAACTTTTTGGATAAGCAAAAGTGGTCAACATGATCTGTGATAGCGTTGTCAAATACGAAACAATGTTAATGGTACACATTAGTCAATTCTTAGTAGTAAAAATATGTCCTCGATTTAGAATGAACGTTTAACGACTTTGAATATGTCTTTTTTATTGGACGAGTTTGCCTGTATGCTCTGTGTTTAATGGGATGCATCAGGGGCAAACGGACTTATGATCTGCCGTTAAAATTTGATTGATTGATTGATTTATCGATTTATTGACGTTTAACGCCTTGCAAAAGGGGTGTTTCACTTATCTGACGGAGTTATATTCCAACAGGTGGATGGAACACAACCAAAAAATGCGCAGTCACTTTAAGGGGTAGATTTGTTGTAAAGTTAATGTTCCCACGGTGCTTAAATTGACAGCAATCAGTCTGCGGGGGACAGCTACAACTATAAACACGCTAACTATAAACACGCTAATAAACCATAAATTTGAACGAAGTACGCCAGAGGCAAATGGTGATATGCTAATAAAGTGAAAACTTTTTCTATATTATAAATTTCTTTCTGATAGAGCAAAATAAATTGCCGATCAGTTATGTCCGCGGATGACATAACCCTTTTTTAAGTCACTCGCGTTATTACACTCACAATGACTAAAGTATAGGATCAATCATGTTTTTGGTTATTAATTAGTTTGGAGACACATTCTGATCAGTGACAAAAAACGATGAATTTATCTTTGGAACATTGAGTAGTGAACGGAAATTAACAGAACAAAGAACTCCGTCAATGTTGTGGTAAAATTCTAGAATTGCTAATCACTTGACTCTGGATGTCCTCATAACGAATACAATCTGTTTAATTCTCCGGCCTGTGTGACGTAAATATTGCATTTAATAATTAAACATCAAGTATGTATAAAATGATGTCTCCTCATTTGTTAAATCACCCCGTATACAGATGACATGAAAGCATGGCGGGAAAAAACAATTGTTTGTTCAGTAATATCAATTATGACCTACGTAGGAATTATTATTATCGAGGTGTATTCCTACGTAGAACGTATAAGCTTCCCCTGGGCATAACATTGACTACAAAGGATTTTTTATCACAGGCTCCAACTTTAAAAACACTTATAGCATCCGGTCGGAACGGTGAGAGTTCAAGATTATTGACATTATCGGTAATACCATAAAGTATACTGCCACCTAAAGCTTTTCTGTGTAAACGTGGTGGTTGGATGAAACACACTTTAATCGTTAATTTTCAATGGCAAGTATCTGGTGACAAAAGTGGCTGTCTAACACAAGTATCTTTCTTATCTGTTCCCAAACTTGATTAAGTGCGGCTATTTAGTTGTTAACAAGGATAAGAAAATAATATTACAGCAGTACACCTCGGTAACAGAATGAAGATGAGCTATCGTTGAATTGGACAGTAGTTACTTGTTATTTTCGAGATAATATTTAATGTTTTGAGGTCTATTGGGATACATGTTTCTCTCTTAAAATATTCAATTACATAACAGGGCATCTTTATTTAATGTACTGATGCATATTGGGGTGCATGTATTGGTATCTTGGGGTACATGCTTCTCTCTTAAAATATTCGATTACATAATCAACGTAAACGTTATCAGGATTATTTGGGTGTATGCGCTCTTACATTTTCGATTATTTAACAGGGCATCTTTATTTCAACGTTCTGAGGGCTATTTGGGGTTTATCTCTGGATCTCTTGGGGAACATACTTTCTCTTAAAATCGAGAGTAGTTCATTGTCTCTGTGAGGCGTATAGCGAGTTTTGTGTGTCTATACACGCGTTGTTGTTGTCACTGATTTGTCGCCACATTTGTAGTAAAATCCATATATGTAAGAAAGTATGCCAGTAAAACCTTTTACTGATAAATTGTGAGCATAATCTAGTATTTTAGTACAGTTTGTCTATTGGTATATGTTTGGGTATATAGGGGCAATTCGCCGAACCGCTTTATTAGCACATATAGCATCAGATTAGAAAAGTAAAGAGTTCAAAATCAAAAAAACCTTTTCGTGAATGTTATTAAGTATACTGCCATTGAAGCTTTCCTGTGTAAATGTGGCCGATGGATGCAAAATACTTTTAACGCAAAGTTTTACGAATCATACATTAATCGACAAAACCTCGCGTGATTGGCCCACAGGCTATGAAAACGTTCCGGACATGATGATCGTTCACGTCCGAGGTGATGCACATTTTATGACCTCCGAGTGATCATACGTGTCTGGGAACTAAAGTGGCTGCCCCATAGTATCTATCTTCTCTGTCCCAAACTTGATTAATTGAGGTTATTTAATCCTTAATAAAGTTTCGAAAATAATATTAAAACAACAGCAGTACAATTTCGGTAACAGAATAAAGGTTAATTACTATCGCTGAATTTGACAGTCGTTAATTGTTATTAGAGATAAAACTATGCCCCTTACCAACACCTTAACCGGTTGTAGGCCTTACCACGACGAAACGTGAACCTAACGCGCTTAAACATAGACCTTGTGTGCCAATCAGGGTTTATCTGAACCATAAAAATAGGTATAGCCAACAAAATCCCGCTTCTACGTGTGTACAATCTAGCTATCATTGAAGAAAACAAAATGATATGCTATGTTAGTTTTGAAGAGGTTTTTAATAGTTATCTTTACCCAATATATTTAGCATTTTTGGAGTTCTTAACAAGTTTCTCTATCTGCTTTCTGGATTTCGGCGGACATTATAAAACGTGGAATTTGCAATTCCGGATAGAATTTTTGTTTTCCATTTTGGTAAATGTAACAACAATAAATGTTGGTTGGTTTCATTCCATAAAAGTTGGTTCTAGTATCTCTCCTTTGCAGATGTATATACGTTTCCCTGTCGTGTTCGTGTACCGAATGACATCATGTTTGTCCTAACGATTTTCCATTCCTATTAATGTCTCAGTTAATTGGTTCGTTGTTAAGGAATCGTACCTTCTCCTTGGTTAATTGTTTGATACTTATGTCCTAAATAACACTCTTTCGATTTCATTATATTGATTTCCACCCACCATTCCTGTGACTATTTATTTAGCAAAATAAATAAAACAAAACTTACAGGTCTATAAATAACCCGAACAATACGTTATCGTTTAATATTTTAACAGAGGTTTATTTACATGTAAGGTTGGAACAGATAAGGGTGGCAGAGGAAGAGAGGAACAGAAAAGTATTTACGTGTATAATCAGATTACTCCGAGGTGTCCAATGGTTACAGGAACACACTGTTAGATTAGATACAAATAAGATGACCGGTTCCTCCAAAGATTTCTAGTTTCAGGTTGTCTCGTTGGACGTGGTTGTGGTTCTATGACGCAGTACAGACTTCAAGAAGTGAAGATCAAGATATAGACTGGCGATGACAAAGATAGTCAGACTTTAACGAATTACGGATAACCAAAGGTACCTCCATTTGTTGGGCAAATTTTCGTGACAAATTTTATTTTGATAGTAAATCGACAAATGCAACTTTTTGGATTAGCAAAAGTGATCAACATGATCTGTGGTAGTGTTGTTTGGTGGTAGTGTTGACGTTGGCTGGGGTAGGGTTTGCTGGAGGGGTGGGATGGGTAGTTGAGATAGAGGAGGTAGCGGGGTTGCTGCTGCTGCTAAATAGGCTTGTGCTAGTGGTGTTATTAGTGGTGGTGGTGGTGGTGGTGGTGCTGGTGGTAGTGGTGGTAAGGGTGGTGGTGCTGGTGGTGGTGGTGGTGGAGGTGGCGGTAGTGGTGGTGGTGGTGGTGTTGGTGGTCCTGGGCCAGCGGTGCCTTGGATCTGCTGTTGATAGGCCAAATAGCGCTGTAGGGTCTGGTGGTACTGTTGACGTTGGCTGGGGTGGGGTTTGCTGGAGTGGTGGGATGGGTAGCTGAGATACAGGAGGTAGGGGGGTTGCTGCTGCTGCTGAATAGGTTTGTGCTAGTGGTGTTATTAGTGGTGGTGGTGGTGCTGGTGGTAGTGGTGGTAAGGGTGGTGGTGGTTGAAGTATTGGTGGTGGTGGTAGTAGTGGTGGTGGTGGTTGTGGTAGTGTTGTTAGTGGTTGTTGTGGTGGTGGTAGTGGTGGTGATGGTGGTGGTGGCGGTGGTGGTGGCAGTGGTGGTGGTGATGGTGGTGGTAGTGGTGGTGGAGGTGGTGGTGGTGGTGGGGGTGGGATGGTGGTGGTAGTGGTGGTGGTGGTGGTGGTGGTGGTGGTGGTGCTGAACCACCGGTGCCTTGGACCTGCTGTTAATAGGCCAAACAGCGCTGTAGGGTCTGGTGGTACTGTTGAATTTTCTCCGTGTCAGACGTCGCTCTGTCGAAGCACGACTTCCATGTCCTGATGGAGTGCGTACAACGCTTTGCGGTTAGTAGGCACGGGAAAGTGGTGTTGGGTGGTGGACGTGGCAGCGCGTTGTAAGGCTTCCAATAACCGAGGTTCGATCAAAGCCATCTTCTTGACAGACGTCATGATGCTATGGGCGATGTCCTGTGAACAGCGGATCCAACAAGCCTGACGAAGGGTGCAAGCAGAGCTCCGAGAAAGACTCCGCGCTGTACGACTTACTTCATCGAATATATACACTGTTTTGTTGAGCCTCTTCGATTGCCCTCACAAACTTCACCAATGAGTATTCTTGTGATAAAAAATAACAACTTATTAAGAGATTAATGTTCATTGTGATTATGCCCTGCGGTACATTTCTCCTTCCAGTCCAAGAGGATTGAACATGGGATACAATTAAACCGAAAGATGAGAAATAACCTTAATTTGACCTTGCTGCTTTACGTTAATTACATTGAAAGAGATTAATCTTATACAGTATCCACATGCAACATACCTGCATATGGTGAAGATATCGATATAAAACGGCTTTGACCAGGGCAGTCAAACCATACTATACCTAATCACTCTCCCTTTTGTTGGTAAGATGACACAGTGGCGAAGTTAACGAAGCCAATATTAACATACAAGATGGTCACTGTCATTCTCACCGCCTAGTCTCTATGATACATGCTCCCGGTTTCAACAGACGTACGGTTCTAGAACTTATACATGTATATTCAGAGAAGCATTTAAATACGCCACTAAGAAACAATTTGAATGTTATTGGCACATTGAATGGTGATTTCAGAAATATACTTTTACGTTGTTCGGCTTATTAAAGTGGTATTTATAAGTTGAGTAAATATAAGGCAAAAGAACAGTTTGTATTAACCTGAACTTAATTTATTGAATACAAGGTTTATCTCCAGAGATCGTTTGTGGGTATGTAACATTCAATCCATTTAACGATCAATAGACGATGAATTGATGATTGAAATGTAACACAATTATTATATTCAATAAATTCAGAAGTTGTTATCAATAACAACATTCACCTTTCGCGTTTCGTGCTCTTATCTGCTGCGTTTACTTTGAGTTTTTTCTTTTCAGGTTTAACTCTTGGAAAATCTATCTGAACAATGATCCACCAGCTGTCAAATTTGCTAACTATGCGCACATTCCGTGTGTATATCACATATTATACCATACACATAAACACACCTTCCGTGTGCATATCACATAGCATATCACACACATACACACACCGACTTGCGCTTGTCTACATCTGCTTGTGAAAATACACCATTAGCTTAATTGATACAATTTGGATGAACTACGAGACAGAAACAACGATATAACAATTTTAAAAAAGGTTTTCTGTATTTTTAATAGCTTCCTGGGTGACATGGTGACATGAAAGCATGGCGTGAAAAAACAATTATATCTTAGGTAATATAAATTATGATCTACGTAGGAATTATTATTATCGAGATGTATAACGTATAAACTCCCCCTGGGCATAATATTGACTACAAAGGCACCAACTTTATAAACACTTATAGCATCCGGTCGGAACAGTAAAGAGTTCAAGATTATTGACATTATCGGTAATGCCATAAAGTATACTGCCACCGAAAGCCTTTCTGTGTAGACGCGGTGGTTGGATGCAACACACTTTTATCGTGAATTTTCTATCGTAAGTATCTGGAGACTAAAGTGGCTGTCTAACACAAGTATCTATCTTATCTGTTCTCAAACTTGATTTATTGCGGCTATTCAGTTGTTAAAGGACAAGACCCGCGGTTTTATAGTGGGGTTTGATCGTTTTTTAATACCATTTTAGAAATATAACAGCACTCAGAATAAGAAACTAATTAAATTTAAACCAGTAAATAAAATTTTACTAAACCGGAAGGGATGTACGCGGTGCAAGTGATTCACAACAACAACAACATCCCATATGCTATAGCTACGATAAACCCATCATGTCCGAGTCAAGTTCTTTCGATGAAGAC
>JAVFBZ010186800.1:0-14895 GCA_032466195.1 Katharina tunicata
GGGGGGTGGTGGACCCTTCTAAACATCTTAATTGGTCACTTACGAAACATCGTACAAGGCATTAAGTACTGCGAGCTCCCACGATGAGCTATCTGGATTCTAACAGGGTCAATTGTATCGGATTCAAGAAAGCATGACTTCACCGTAAACAAGGCAAACCACTGTTATCAGATCTACGACACTGAACCTGGTGAAAGCTTTTGTAGTCTTAGAACATGACGCTTGTAAATGTCGGATTGAAATTATTCAAACATAGCATTGTTGTTATACGCGTAGGTGTTTGTGCTTCTACCAGGATTACATGTTTCTGCCTAAACAACATTATGAACTTTTATTAGTTTTGCTCCGCTGACGTAAAATATCGGTATAACTTACGGTACATCGTTGTGTGCTGTTCTTTGTATACTCAAAACCTTTGGACATAAGACATATTCCCCAACTTTATTAACTATAAATTATTTCAATATACGCCTATTGTATTGAATTTGTTATTCATATTTTTACTTTTCATTCCAAATTTTGTCTTTTTACTTGTATATTTATTAGCGAATAACTGCATTCTGGAAATCTTGAATGTCTGCACGGTTATCAATTTCAGATGGTTTTGGATCATTGTAAATTACACTGTCGGTTAATTTTCTTTGTTGCGAATTTTAGTCCAGATCGATGGCTAATTATAAAGTTATATATATTTCTTATCGTAACATTTATTTATCAGGTAGGTGTAAGTCATAAATGTAAGGTTCCCTCGGAAATTTATTGACACCTTGAACGCAATACTTTCATGCCAATGACTCTACGTCTGTGACATTTTATGGTTGTTTTTTTCTCTTGTGAAATGAGTAGGATTTGCGATTGAACGTCTGAAAACATGGAAATGTCACCTTGAGGACCATATGTTTGCCCGACAAGACGTAATTGAGCGCTGTCCTATGACAATATGGCAATTTGATAAATGTAACTTAGGGAAACTTGAGCCACGTTGAGAACTTCCTCTATGTGCCAGTTACTATTTTTATTATTCTAAGTGTCTCGACTTCTATACGCCTCTTAAAGAAAATATCATTAATATGTGTACGCCGGTTATCAAATCTGACAAGACTTTTACGTCAGTATTGAAATCTGACAGAATGTAATCAAATCTGAAATTATGTGTATGCCAGTAATCAAATCTAACAGTATATGTACGCCAGCAATCAAATCGGACATTATGTGAACACCGATAATCACAGCTGAAATTATGTGTACGTTAGTTATAAAATCTGACATTATGTCTACGCCAGTGATCAAATCTGACATTTTAATTTGTACGCCAGTAATAAAATCTTACATTATTTTACGTCAGTATTCAAATCTGACATTATGTGAACGTCAGTAATTAAATCTGGCATAATGTGTACACCAGTTATGAAGTCGGACATTATGTGTACGTCATTAATCAAATCTGACATTATGTGTACCTCAGTAATCAAATCTGTTATCATGTGTACGTGAGAAATCTAACCTGACATGTTTATTTGTGAAATGATAGTCTGAGTAATTAAAAACAATACACATGGTAGTATCTTTTTCAAGTTAATTAAAAGCGCGCTAAGAATAGAAACCATTGAATGTATAATAACAATATATTTACCATTGAAGAAAACTTATAATGTAAGAATCATAACAGGAAACCCATAATGTGTACGCCATTAATCAAATCTGACATAATGTGTACGCCATTAATCAAATCTGACATTATGCGTACGCCATTAATCAAATCTGACATTATGTGTACGCCTATAATCAAATCTGACATTATGTGGACGCCTATAATCAAATCTGGCATTACGTGTACACCTTTAATCAAATCTGACATTATGTGGACGCCTATAATCAAATCTGACATTATGTGTACGTAAGTAATCAATTCTGATATTATGTGTACGTCAGTAATAAAAGCTGACATTATGTTTACGTGTGTAATCAAGTCTGACATCATATGTACGTCAGTAATCAAAACTGATGTGAGTAATTTAAACGAATATAGTATATTTTTCAGGTGAATTAAAAGCGCACTTAATGTATAATAACGATATATTTAACTCAGATGAAAACTAATGTAATAATCATTACAGGAAATCCTTGCACCTTTCAATATATCTTCTGAAAACCGACATCGATCTCTATGAATTGACAGCTCATAGAAAAGGTACAAGGGCCAATTAAGTAGGAAGAACGAACGGTTCATTTTGATCTCAATATTTCCGCACTTTATTTTACCATTATCAAGAGAGTAATTTAAGGGATTGCATGTTTTAGAATGTGTTAAACTACGGACTTAAGAACATAGCCAGACTCTTTGTTTGTTCAATATTGTTCTTCTGAGTATGGTATGCTCTGTTATTATATGTCAGTTGGACTTTGTGGTAGGCGTTTGTTCTAATTTATATTGATTAGTATTGATAGTTTTGAATAGCAACCTTATGTTATCACATTTCCTTATGTTCACTCTCTGGTCCTTATCTACAAACATTGTTTATGACTTCTTTGAATGACATTTAGAAGTGGTTTTACGATAATAACAAACCCATAATGGTATGGATATCAACTTCTGATGTGTATCACGTTGACGCTTCGCTCTCCCTCCTAAGACCGTTTATAATACACATCAGAAGTTGATATCCATACAATGTATGTGTTTGTTATAAAACATTGTTCCTGTCCTTCTATTACTGATGACACAAAAAAAGCTCCGAAATGTTGATATCAAAGTGAATTCCACCTTCTTTGCAGTCAATAATAATACTATATTTTTTTTATCAAATATAAAGAAAGAAAATTTCGCTTCCCTCCACCGGGATTCGAACTCGGGTCTCTGACTATCAAGGTATATTCAATTTGAGGAGCAAAGGAAAAGTGAGACAAAGAAAAAACACAGAACAATGGTCCTAATTGTGTGTTTAAAGGTCCATATGTTTTAAGATCTCCATACATATGATTACGGGTGTCCAATCTTGTTTTACGCGTCAGTTGTCTGGTATCCGAGTCAGAGTTACCTCATTGTTAACTGGAAAACAAATGCAAAAAATTGGCCAAATTGTTTTTTTTTAATGTAATCTTGACTACTTGTCGGACCACTATAGCTATTTTGTAAACATAAACAAATTACATTCCTTATGTTACAGATGAAATTCATCTGATTTAAATGTATTATTAAATGAGAGCATTTTGTTGTAGATTCTCCCCACTTATTCCAACATAACAGCTCATTCTGTCCATTAAGGCCACTACGTAAGCCTTTTATGTGTAAAGGTTCCCTTTGCACGGCTAAATTTATTTGTATTATTGAATATATGGAATTCATCAATTTTAATCATACATAAGATATTTTTTACTTTAGTTTTAACATAAATCTCAACGTTACTTTTTATTAGTCAACTATAGAGTCATCTGATACTAGAATTAATATTTCTGCTACAAATTCTTAATTATTTAGGAATTTTCTGTATTCATTTCTGTTTTTCATTTGTATCATGTATTATAAGTTATTTACCATGCTCATTCTTAAATTGAATTCTGCTCGCTACTCAAACTTCCTTATGTGAGCTAAGATCCTATATATTGAATCCTTGGTAATCCTTGCCAGTGTACTGATCAAATGAGTGTCTATTCAAATTAAGGTTTGCGTGCATTTGTATCAGCATGATTGGCCCCTTAACAAGTGAGAACGCTAGTCGGCGACGCTCATATTAATCACTTATTCCAAGAAAATCGAACGTAATGTTACTTGTCCAATTACTACAATACATGTATGTTTTGCTTCTTTCAAGTCTTTTTTGGAGCAGTTCGAAACATTTTCTATCACTTTAACAGTAAAAAGACATATAGTAGGAATTTAAAACAAGATTCTCGGGAACGTTGGTCCTTGGCCAGACAAATTGAACCAGTGACAACAAAAAGGAAAACGTCACGTCATTCTAAGAACGCCACATGTAGGTGGATTTTGTCATTTACAATCGACGCGTGGCGTTTACAAAGACAAACGAAATGAACCAAAATGATAAGCAATATGTTTCGACCTCAGATTACGTTGGCAACGCAGATCCCAGATCCGAACATTTCGCATTCGTTGCCCTTCAACACAACAATCACAACAATCAGACCCACCAATGTTTGCCCGGGTAACCGCGGCTTAAAACCTCACTTTGTATATCTCCCTTTGATACGTTGATACTGTAAGGTTATTCTACTTGGTTAGGGTTAGTGTAGATGTCTGTTGTGATTCATAATCATCCATGTAATGTCCACCAGATCAACAATATTGTAGGCGAATAACTCTTGTACTATTCCATTCTTTTATTAGTGGAGAAGTATTATTCTGTGTTGCTAAGGTGTTGGTCTTTTTTGTCTTGTATTATAAGATCTGTAAAAATCACACATAGGCCTATTCATTTTCTTTTGCTCTACAATTTTTTAACAAGCAGTCGCTACTTCAGCATCCTGTTAAGGCGATTGAGAGTGACGAAACAACGCAGAAAGAAAATTGTAAATTACAACTTGTCTTCTGAAGCAAGACGGCAACAATAACTACGAACTTGGGTTTATTGTGGCTTGACATTGTACTGCTGAGCTGCTGGGGAACCCGATTGTTGGTTTAATGTTTCTTTCCGGTTTTCCCTCAATCACTAGCAAAGTAAAGCCCACTCGGAATCCATTGAATGTACTTCGCACATCATCTCGGACGTGATACGATCATCGCCATTTTGGCCGGAACTTTTTTGACAGCCTGTGGGTCAAACTGCCAATGTAGACAGATTCCACAGTTTCCATTTGTTTTATATTCAGAACATAATTTACTCCTAAACTAAATATTGTGCATCTAAAGCCATATGAAATTCGCTCGATTTCCCTATATTTTCTTACGTGTTCATTGTCCATACGGCGGTAAATAGGCTTCCGGCGAACAAAATGAACCATTTTGATACATATTCATACACTTACCACGGCCGAGCTAAGTGATGGCAGTGAAACAACAAGAAATTACGTGAGGTTTTGCCGATTACAGTAAAACCTGTTGAACACCAATTACACAACAAAACAATAAGTTCTGGTCAATCAAATCCAGAGACAAACTTACAAGAAAATGTCAAAAAAAAAAAACTTTGTGGATTTGATTTCAAAGCTCTATTCATTTTGATTACCTAGCACTGATATCGGCCTTATTTCACTTTTTTCGTTTTTTGTTTTTTGGTGAAATCAAATAAATCAAATAAAATTACTCAAGAGTATTTCACCTATTTGCCGACTTTGCGTTGCCGTTGTAAAACCGGAAAGAAACCTCTTTAAAATCACCCTACGAACTCCGCAGCCACCGGAAAACATTCATTATATACCTAAGGTCCATAGGGGGGATCGAACCTATTCCGGTTACAGTGAAGGGGATTCCGTAGTACAAAAGGCTCAACCACAGAGCCACGGCGCGGCCCTTTTGTTTTTTGCATGCGAAAAGAAGTGTGTTTAATAAATAGCCTGCTGAGAATCAAGCAGCTGCTGATAGGTGTTTAGATAATGGGGTCAATAAACTATTCATTAGTTGAATGAAATGCAGGAATTGGGTTGTTCACTAACGTCATAATGTCATATGTTATAATCGATAACGTTATACTATTTGTACGAAAGTGTGATAAATAGACTCGACATCAATGATTTATTAACAATTCTCAAAAAAGCATTTTTCTTTCTCTGTTGTGGATTCACGGAAGTGTTTGGTCTACATTAAGGGTTTAAGCTGTGTATATATGTGGATATAATACATTTACACAATTTTTGCACACAATCATCTTATCTGTGACATAAAATGTTTTAAATATATGGTACCGTTTCTTCCTAATGTTTAACGTGCTGTACGTCTTGACAGGAATCATCAGAACGGTTGATTTCATGTCTCCGGTGAAGGAAGGAATTTAGAATGGTCGTATGATGAAATGACAATTTGATAAATGTAACTTTGGGTGGGTTTAGCCTGTTCGTAACATATTGATTATGTCTGTGTCAGTAGCTACCAGCATGTCCACGCTATTACTCAAACCTGACACACTAGTTAGTTTGTGAAATTTGAGGTCTGAGAAGTTAATAACTTTATGACAGCATGGTGGTCGTGTTCTTTTCACTATTTTAATAACATCTTTACGAGATCTGTTGAAAGGAAACTAAAAATAGAAGAAATTTACGCTGTGTTTACGTACTGTATCGACATGGGAATTTGCTACCACATAACATCCTATTATGAATAAAAGAAAATTGATTCTAGGATAATTACAGGAAATTGTTATGCCTGTCAAAGAATTTGCAAAAGGGGGAATAATTTGCGCTTTTTAATAAGACTGAAATGGAAGTTTTAAACTATTAAATTGCAATGCTGGTAACTTTTTCAAGTTTTGTCAGGCAAAATATGTTGTGCCTTTCGTCTAATCAGCAATCTTTACGCGTGTCATTGCAACTTATGGCAGTTTTTAGAATAGTTTATAAATTGGTGAACCGTATGTAACAGGATTCTAGTTGACATGCATTTGAAGGAGCGAAAGTAAAGTGACACAATGGTAAGAAAGTCGTTTAACTTATTTTCAGACACTATGAAATCCTACGTCAGGTCTAAAATCAATTTGAACTGCGGTTAAGCCCACACAACTTTAGCCTTTAACATAATCTCAAAGCCAGTGGCACATGATTATAAATATTAGTTAAAAGGTGCAGTGGGCATGTCAGTAAAGGCTTTGTGTCGCCCTGGCAATTACGTCGAACGTAAGCTACGTTTACGTCGAGCTTTAGCTGCGTTGGCTTCGTAAGACTGGCCGAAGTGCAATACAAAATGAAACATGCCCATCGAAAGGGGATAGTAGCACATCTCACCAGCTTTTTACCTCTTTGGCTTTACCAAATAGCAGTTAGTCAAACCTGTTGTTCTTACCCCCGACCCCTTGTCTCTTCTCGCACCCACAAAAAACAACTTTCCAAACGGATTGCCGCCTTCCGGAATTTGGCGTTTGGCTATGCTGACAACAACAAGAGCGATTTATAAAAGATGAAATATTTACTTTGATCATGTGTTTTTATGATTTATATGCTCAAATTGAAAAGGGCATAAATCTTGACAAACGGTATGTGTTCATTTTTTTGGCAAACGTCATATTTTTTTAACTTAAAATCCTACGAACTGAATCCCGTTCATATGGGTGATCGTTTTCCAAAGCTAACCCACTGTTGCTCTCCGCCCTATAAATATCAAGAATTATTAAATTTCCATAGGAGAGATAGTTCTTTTAAGATCATTTTAATATTTCGTAGGACTGCAGAGAGAATGCTGTGTAGCATAATATTGGAATAAGGTTTTCCACTTAGCATGTACAATAAACAGCCCTCTTTTATTAATTCAATTTATAAAATGGGTGTGTTTCGTCACTGCAAATTTGATGGACAGCCTCAGCAAATGGCAACTGTATTGATTCCAAAGCGTCTTTTTCTTTTAAGGTCATTAGCAGTATCTCTATTACCAATTACGTTATATCGCATGTCTTGTCACCAACAGCAGCTGTGACTTAAGTAGCTGCTGATTTACATAAGGTCAACCAGACCACAAATCTATTTATTATTTATAGCGCTTATTTTCAATTACTCCAAGGCAGATGTAATTTGCAGTCTTACAAACTATTGTCCCTCGGACAAAATTCACTCTCAGCGAAACCCATTCAGCGCAAATAAAACTAATGCATTTTACATGAATTGTTATTTAACATATGTAAAAATAACGTTTTTTATTACGCGAAGATAACATGTATTGCATCTGAGTTAATAATCAACAAAGATGCAATACATTTAATGTTCGCGTAATAAACTTATTTCCACTGCCTTAATGCTCTGTTTTTTAAAGTTACTGTTTATTTATCTTTGGTAAGTTTATTTTTTCGTGATTTCGAGTTTTCTATGTTTTACGTGGCGTGTGTATTGCATTTCGACATGGATTGCATTTGCATACAGTAACTTCTGAATTTGAATATGGTTAACCGGTAAAAAAATAAATATCCTGGTAAATGTAACTTAAGGAAGATCACCATTTCAACTTAAATACAAGCAACAAGTATTCACTATGGACACAGAAAGGAAGCATCATTCATCATCGACACCTTCTTGAAATTACGACGCCATAGTAAAAACAATAACGGGGCAAAACTGACTAAATAGTTCAAAGAAAATTTTTTTAAATCTTTATTCCGACTAGATTCCAATTGTTTAGTCATTTGTTGTTGTAAACAATCCAAGCATTGTAACAGGGAATGGACTAGATAACTAGCACTGATACATACAGTCTTGTCCAGCCTGCAGATCTGTATCAAGATTTTCAAAATCGAATTTCCTGGTAATTGACTTTTAAAATATATATTAGCCTCAAATGGGGAACTGTAGCTGCAATATAGCGTTAGTTTGATGCTGGAAGAATTCGAATGGACGTATCACTATCAATGGTCACAAAACTGTTTACAGTAAGTAATACTTGATATAACATTTTCAGTAATGAAGACCTGTCAATAGGAGAACCTACGTCGGCAATCAGGCAGAATAATGTTTACTGACAAACTGCAAAGTTTTATGGTAATGAGACATACATCTCGTTATAAGACCGTGAGATGAATACGATCGATTCGCCATGTAACAGCTTTGGGGCAGAATGCCATTAGCTGTTCACTATCATCCATTGCGCCATGACTTTGCAATATTACGGCATGGTGGTCGATTTGATCAATGTATTTATCGAAGAGTCAAGAAGCCATTTGTCAACACTTTTCTAGGTTTTCATCACATTACATTACCCATTATCCTGATTATTAACATTCCGCCAGATGGCTGCGTTGTAACAGCAGTGCAGATGGGCGCCACTTAAACTTTTACTGTCTGTTACATGGTGTAGTTTATCCTATGTGTTGACCGTTTTAATCATAGGATATAACTTTTAAAGAAAAGAGGATTTCAATGGATTTTAGAAGACTTGAATGTTCTTTTAACATGTGATACATAATCTGACTCGATATAATACACTCGTCACATGTAATAGCTCTACCAGAGTTAACACTGAGCTCAGTTGTTTGTAATTTTGTTTATGTGTCACTTGGTCTGGACTGCAGACAACACTCAACCAGTGGTAAGTCCACATTGCTTATATTTAAGGAAATCAACTTTGCGTTACTATTAATCATAGTTTTGTATACAGGCCTATTTTAGCGACGACTTACCATAACTGTCCAGTTTGTAATTATACTGACGTGCCATCAGGTTCGACACAATATTTATACTGGACAACCCGACAACCACACTGTGAGCCAGCCTGCTGTTCCTGATTGTATAGAAATGCAGTCATCTGGTGCTGAAGAGATATGTCAAATCGTGAATAAAACCAGCAGACTCAATTTTCGCTTATAATGAATATTTTATACCGTGTCACAAATTCAGAACGTTTACTATTGTGCGTCCAGATTTCTTTCAATTAGGTCCAGGAATGCTATCTTTTGACTGAGTATAGGTATTGGAGTGCGTTGATCCCACCAGACATTAACGCCCACTTTCGGTCAGTACGTGGATTAAATAGGAATTCAAACAAATACGGAATTTCAACCCAATGGAACTACGACGCTGAAGTAGGGTAGATTGTATCGTGTAGTTTAAATGGATATATATTCTACCTCAGTGGTTCTGCTTGGAGATAAATATAGCCACGTAACTAGATACTAAACTCGCTGGAGGCCTTTATGAGATTTTCATGTCACAAGGTATCAAACCTGAATCTTCAGTCAGATTGGTCCAGTTGTACAAATCTAGTTTGTTCAACAAAATGTGCAAGGACGCATATGAGGGCAGAACTTTCGTTTCAAAACATTGGGCTTATGTGTTCTGCATTTATGCTTTTTGAAAGTGGCAAGATATGGTTTTAACACATTGTGTAAAGGGCGATTTAGTTTTTCTTCATGGTTATAATTCTTCACTTTTCCGTTTTCAAATAGCATTATGAATGCTATCAAATCATTCAACTACGTGTGCATTTCTTGGATAAACTCCTGTGTAAAATGACCTGGTTTGACATTTGGAGTGGCTTTGAACTTATCTTCCTACGATAAAAAGGTGGCGCCACCAGATTGCATGACCTTTCTTCCCTACATGATTAACCTACCGACCGTGTTTTGTACATATATGATGTTGTCAGATAATGGATATATCTGGTTAATTGGCTAACGCCCAGGCACTGAGATATTGTTTGAAGAAATATATTCGATTGGTTGAGGGTGTCGTTGTATTTCTGTTGACCGAGCGTTGAACTGTTCAGTCCCGTTCTCTATAACCAGTATATGTTCCATTCCCCGTGTCGACCTTCGGTATATAAGACATTTTTTGGTGGCTGTGGATTTCGCGAGGTGATTTTTAAGGCGCTTTCCGCCTTAGACTGACATCACAAAGTCGTCCTATAAGTGAAATACCCTTTAGTATGATAAAGTCAAACACAATCAAATAAATTAATCGTTGGTATTTAATATAATTAGAAGAGTACATCGTTATGAAGATGAAGAAACGGTTGTTTGCAGTACCGTACGCGTAACTATAATCCGGCCAGTTGAGTGGCTGGGTTATCCTTTCACAGAAACACTACATGGTTACCGTCACTTGAAATAGAGAGATCAGTAGCTAGTGATGAATCAAATCATATAATGCTCTGATCGCTAATACTGCTGCCTATTCTAGCCCCAACATATTGATTGCGATCTGTGATAGCACTAACTGATGCAACTTGAATCTGACTTGACGCATTTTAATGCAAGAGACCACTTAGAAGGTAGATGAGAATAAGCCAGAGCTTGTTCACGTATGTTGAAATGGATCACACTTGTCGACAACGTACGCTCCACTGTTCACGGAAATCTAGAACAGTGCACTACTCGGAACTTGTTTGTGATGTGATGGATAAATAACCCTACGTTTGGAGGAATTGAAATCTTGGACTTGTCTAATTCGCTCGGCTCGCCTGTGAATTAGATCGTACTTGTCAAGAGTTGCATATGCATGTTGAATCTATTTGTAAAATAGGAATCAATATAAAACATTTTGATTCCAATCTCATCGTTTCAGTGACCAAACATTAGGTATGCCGTTGGTTTAACTCGAAGATCAAAAAACATTCTGATCTCATTATTTTACAAGACGCAACAGCTGTGGCCTGTTATATTTTTAATATTAATATTTCAAAATGGTAATCTATATATCACAGAAGGCCTATTACATGCCCGCACTCTGTCAAAGGAATAATGACTATACTGAAAAACCAGCTGTGAAAAACTAGCCCTCTCAAGAATGGAGGTTTGCTTTAGTTATCTTGTATTAGTTAAGAGCCGTAAACAAACAGCCGATTACCTAAACTGAGTAAGTAAGTCCAGCATCACGATTACTGTATACTGGAACCGAAAAAAGGCTATATCTTGGACCAAGGTTATAAAATTACTTTAGTCTACCCAAGAGGTGATTGCATGATTAACTGAGTGGACTAACAATTCCATTCTCAAAAACGTAGGTTATAAAACAGGTCGAGAAGACTTTATGTGCTACACTGAGCCTGAAATCCTGAGCAAGACTCGCACCAGAATGTGATGGCATTGGCGTTTGGAGCTTTTGATAGTTTTTGAAAATCAACGCTTTATTTTAGACACAATTTTTATTTTATAGTAGTGATATGCAAAATTCTTTCGAAGAAACTGATAAATACAGTCTAATTCTTTTGCACCTTCAAAAGGAAAGAGCGCCACAAAATAGTGCTTGAACAGCTGGAGTACTCAAATTAATGCGTGCCAGACGGTAGAATAACCACGAATTTGGACACAACACAGGAAACTACGATCGCAAGAGTAAGCACAGGATCTGACTGGGGTGTACTCAATTTTTTTATAACCTGCACTCCAAATATACCTCTTGTATACCAAGTGAGGGAATATATAGAAAGCGTTGTTTATATATCTGTACATGTTATTTTCGCCAAAAAACTGGGGACAAAACCCCGACAAAGTGAGTATGTAGCAATGGAACAAAGCTGTTTCAGCTAATTGGGGCCTAATCGGACAATAAACAGCTAACAATTGAATGACGATGAAAGGACTGTGTATCGCATGCTACCTGATTGTATTCACTCTCGCTATAGCGTGCAGGATTATAGGTGTACAACTGGATCTCAGCGAAGGCGTCTTACCACGCCAACATTTGGATAGGCCTCGATCATACCAGACAAACAGTTCAGTGAAGGGTCTGATCTCCAGGACAGATATGGCATTTTTACCAGGCCTATTGGAAAATTACACTATGGAACAACTTTGCCAACAGATGTATCACGGAGTAAACCTTCAAAGATCTCTCAAAGGTAACGGTTATAACATTATTTTTTATTTTTGTTTTATTCACCAGAAGAGAAATATTGAAGTAAAAAAACAGCATGTAACAATATATAACCATTTAACATTATAGAAGTAAAACAACAATTACATGTCAATTATACAGCAGCCAGTTGCCGTGTTCATTTCTTGTTGGTAACGTTCCAAGTTTATATCTCAGTTGAATTTTTAATACTTCACCAGCTCAACGATATTTACTGTTCATCATAGTTTTCTTTGCGAAAACCACTCCCGCTTTACAGGTTTGTATGTCACATTGTTAGCTAAGGTAATTGCAACAAATATACAGATATGCAGATAAGCTGCATTTCAATCAAAGCATTTTAAAAAACTGCTTTTTAAGACACTCGCATTTTCGAAAAATTAAAAAAAAAAACTTTTAGCCGAAAACCATTCGAAGAATTGTCATGTCTATCAATAAGAAATATGGGCTTTTAATGTTCGATAAAAGCCAAAGAAATCTCAAATTAACAGGCTGATTCATATTATGGTGGCAAACGTAAACAGCACGTGTCACGCGATTTAATACTGTGAGTGAAGTGGGGTTCGTTTTTTCTCACAAGTAAAACAAAACTATTGTAGCATTTCCTATTACTGTTCTTCAGAAGAATCGGTTTACAACACGATTAAACACAATCAGTATATATTTGTGTGTATAAAGCTAGCTGTACACAACGTAAGAGCTGGTGAAAAATATAAGTTGAAAATAATTTTAAACGGGCCGTATTAGTGGCCTGTTCTCGTACAACACTTGATCATCTCTTAAGGGTGTTAATGCTTTATACCAAACATCCGTGGCACCCATACAGAGGTTTTGTAAATGCCGCAATCGCTAAATTGCCCTGCCATTACTTTGTTTTTAATAAAGTTGACCAATGATGTTTTATTTTTTTATTATGTTATATACATTATTATATATACATTATGTCGACAGCTTTCTTTGTTTCAAAGCTAGAGGATGAAAATGTAAATATATTTTGTTAAATGTCTTTTTACTTATATATGTCTCCATATTATGTGTACACATAAGCCAATGGCTTAATGTGTACAATTTGATTTCAATACAAAGAATTGTGCTATACTCGCTTTCAAAGGTCACACCTAGAACCGCCTCAGCCACTGGAAATGTCCAATAGATCATTGATACTGAATGAAAATTCCAGTATAGTCGAAAAATGGTTTCATCTGCATATAATAGGCCTACTGATAATGTGTAGATAATTATGAGTGGTGTTATTGTGTGCAGGGATAACAGCTTTTTATCTGGTGTTTATGACACAGACCTTTAGTTTTCTGTTGCTATCACAATGATCAACTTTCTTTACCACTGGAACACTGAGAATGCTTGTGTGGCTAACCACCGTTGTGTGACATAAGGCCCGTTCACACGGCAACATTTAAACCAGCTTAAATACTAAAAGTGGCGTTAAGCTGGTTTAACCTTACCCAATTATTCGGTGGCTTTGAGCCGGTTTCATTATTTGAACCGCTTTAAAATGTTCGTCTGACCTGATAACAGTAGGCGCATTGACGTTGCTAAAGTTAAACCGGTTTCAACCTGTCCGTGTGAACGGATACGGTTCTGAGCCGGCTTAGAGACAGTTAGGACAGTGGTTGTGTGAACGGTATGTTTTCAAAACCGGCTTAGAATTTAAACTGGTTTAGATTTAAGCCGGTTTAAAAGGTTGCCGTGTGATCAGGCCTTATATAGTATTGGAATTGATTATTGGAATCGACTGGGACGGCGACGGTTACCTTCACAGTATTCGGTCTACCTAATAGATCAAACAGGATGCTATCAGAAGTTTCAGGCAGTGATGGGAGCAGTTTGATAAGAAACTAACTCTGGCACATAATCTGTTCATGTGAGCAGCAAGAACTAGTGTTAAGGTCTCTATGTCTCCATTGCATCAGCTACGTCCACATGTTAGGAAAATGATAACTTCAACCGCTTTCCATTGCAGAAAATAATATGTTCTGGGTGTCTTAAAAATTTACGTAACAACAATAAATGAAGATAGACATAACAACAGCATATAATTACAATTAATATACAGGATGGCTATTATAACAGGATGCTTATGTACAGGTCATTTTGCACATAGCGAACTTAACCCGATACGAACCAAATTATCCTGACGACGCAATGCCGTTATTACTGATCAGCATGACAATTGGGTAACGTTAAACGATATGAGTATTCGTAACAGACCCTTGGACACTTTGGCGAATATATATTTATAGGCATATTCAATAAAATCAATTCTAATAGTGGGATAGTTTGCAGATAAATAAAAGCAGCTAATAAATAGATATATACTCTGTCAAAAAAGAAACGCATAGGCGAAATATAAATAGAATTATCTCTTTAATACAAAGCGGGATAATTCAGTAATTTTTGGGGGTACCACAGTTAAAGTTGGTACAAGTATGTGGTAAT
>JAVFBZ010186811.1:0-14893 GCA_032466195.1 Katharina tunicata
TGTTGCCATACCTTGATTGACTATTAGAGCTATTATTACTACCATCATTATAATAATACAGTTGTGAAGAAGACTAAGGGGTTGATCCTGTATTAGTATGAAACCGTTTAAATTTTGTTTACATGTTCAACAAGTCAGTGTATTACATTATAAATTCAAACCAACCTGCAGTTCCTCATCCTTCTTTGCTCCGATGTTGAAAATTTCACTTTGTAATCTAGATACCTCCTTCTCCATCCCTTTAATTCTTTGGTCCTTCTCCTAAGTAAACGAAACAACAGTTCTATACTTGGTGCCACTTTCATGAATGTCAAACAATAAAATATTGAACAAAATTTTCCAGTCCAGTTTAATATGCTGTAGTTATATTGTATGATATTTTATTGTACTACATGTTGTGGCCTAGATTCTGCATGTTAATCTTGGAAATATGTGAGACAAAGTATTGCAAACATTTAGAAATCTGTGTTGTATTAGCCTACCACTGTAGGTTATAGAATTAATTTACAATAAAAATTATATTAAGCTTTCACTCTAACCAAACTGGAATTTGTAAATATTGTCACTTTTACAATGATACAAAAAAAAGATTTCAGGTAAATAGTATTTCAATTTTCCAACAGGCATGCTGTCTGTATGGCCTTAATAACTGGCATCAAGGTTTGGGGATTTGATGTATGACTGAGGGCTGACAGTTTTATTCTCCAACTTGATACAGCCTGTAATGTTTTCTGAAACAGCAAAAGACAATCTATTCCGTACCTTAACTTTGACCTTCAGGTTTTCTGTTCCTCTGGTCTCCCTAGAGGATTTCTTGGTCTGTTCATTGGTGTTAGATACCGACTCCTCTTTCACCATCTCCAATATTGTTTGGGTTGCTAAAACATTTAATTTTATCATTGATTTATTTATTGATTTAGGTTAGAAAATACTTATAGCATAACATCATTTAACCCCAGTTAGCATTGAGCACAAATCTTACTCAGGACAAGGATTGTTTGTTTGTTTGTTTGTTTGATTGGTGTTTAACGTCGTACTCAAAGGTATTTCATTTATATGACGACGGATTCTCCACTTCCTTATCTGCTCTACTCAATACGGCGGAAAACCAGGAGGAAACCTCGTAAAAAAACGCCCCCGCGATTGCCGAAGTCACCTTGTGTGACTCCCTCATATACCTCAGGTCCACTGGGAGACTCAAACCCGTGCGGTACATCGAAGGAGGATCTGCAGTCCGACGTGCTAATCACTGAGCCACGGCGCGGGCCCCTCAGGACAAGGACTAATTTTGACAAAGCATGTACAGACAGGTACACAGATCGACAGATTATAAACACAACAACATTGTAGTATAATGCATCACTAATCTACCAATGAAGTTTCAAAACAATTTGGTATATACGTGCAAAAGAAACTATGTGTGCCCCCCTCCCATATTGAGAATAATGTTGTGTGAACGTTTCAAAGTCATACGTTGAATAGTAACAGAGATATGACCTGGACAATAAATGCCGGACAGCTCATTTGCATAATTTATGTAGAAATTTTCATTAATTTTCAAAAAAGGTTGAACGTTGCACATCTTCATATGGAGAAGACTGTTGTGTGTAAGTGTCAAAGTGATATGCTATATAGTAACCGAGCTATGGTCTGGACAAAATATGTTGGACACACGAACGCACCGAAAAAGTGATCGCTATATGCCCCCCCCTATATGTATATAGGAAAGGGGGAGGGGGGGGCATAATAAAAGGAATAATATATAACTATTTGAGCAAGGGGACATAACTATTGTTAGCAGTCTTATTGTTCAGCTCCGTTTCCAAGATCGCATTTTTAATTACAATTTTAATTAACTGTTAATTATAATATAGAGTGTTTCCATTTGTACAGTTGCGGGTATGGACGCGAATACGTAACGGGAATCTTCAACAGAATCATGTAGCGATCGGTATATTTTCCGTATGCCACAAATACACTTCTAGTCTTTGCATACTGAAAATCAGATGAATGGACACACTAAACAAAATTATCTGCATGCGCACAAATGGAAACGTAACTTAAGCTTCTCAATAATCACCGAACAAAAATATGTGCGAAATATAGTAAGTATTAGGCAATTTGCGTCAGAGTTGTTGTGGTAATGGACAAGTGGACGAGACTACAACAAAACTTGTTGGCAAGTGAAAAGTGTACAAAAAGCAGTACCCTGATTCTTCAACCTTTTCACCCCCTGAGATTTTTGCAACAATAAGACTTTCAGTCAGTCTAACTTGTTAAATCTCAGACACAGAGGCTAATTAATAAGTTATACAGTAGGCTATAATAATAAATTAATTATAATTGGATTATGCCCTTTCCCAAATTTGCTTGTGGTCTAATTTCATGTTACCTATTTGACTAAACACACTAAGATGGGGTGAAATGGTTGAAGAATTAGGGTAATGATACTCCAGTAGATAATTAATGCCTTCTCTGAAGATGTGTGTAGGTTACCAATACCATTTACAATCAATCTCTCAAGATGTGTGTACATGTAGGTTACCAGTACCATTTACAATCAATATGCCAGCCAAATGGGTAAGGGAAACTGCCCTCAACAACACAGGATGTTACAGGGACACTAACAAATTAGCTTCCTGATTCTCTTTTGCTCAGAGAACACTGGAACCACCATTCAACCATTGTCCAATAACAATGGAAAATAAGCTACATTTAGATTTAGAACAGAGGATGATTGGACGTCACTGTGCCAGTTAGCTTTTCTTTCCAAATATACTTCAGGAATTAACAAGTTGAAATAAAGGATCTCCATAAGATGTTATAACATATGTCAAATTATTTAAATAAAGTTTTCCCTTTTCTACACTAAGATGCTAGTATGATGTATCATGAATAGGCTTTCTTAAATACATACAGGCAAGTGATTTCTCCAAGTCGTCCATCTTGTCTTTCTTTTCAGCCACTTCTATATAAAGTTCATCTTTCTCATGTCTCAAGGCTTCAATAAGAGTCTCCAGATTTGTTAACTTCTCGTTGTTGTCTTTCTTTTTAGATAAAACTTCATATTGTTCTGTCAGTTCGTCCAACTCTTAAAATAACACAATGTTTCGGTTTGATTAGTGGCCATACATAATTTTTAAGAAATAATTTATTTGTTGGTGTTGACAAAATAGGAGTTAGCCGAGTACTTTGTTTGTGTGAAGGTTCATCTGCGTGCAAGGTTGACCATGTTTTCAACAAGACAGTCTGTTACAGACATAGACCAAAGCTCTCAACTTTAATTAATCTTTAATATTAGTTTAATAGTAACAGTAGAAGATGTTTGTCTTACCGTCTTGTAATGTTTTATTCTCTGCCTCTCTTGTGTTTATTAACGTGTCCTGTTTCACCATGGTGTCCTCTTGAAGATCAATGACCGCCTTTAGCTCTTCAATCACCTTCTCATTCGCCGTTGCATCTAAAAACAAAAGGTTGGTTCAATATAACATTTCACAGGTATGGATTTGAATGGATTATAATGCCATACTTGTAATTATATCAATAAGTGTATATCAAATAAGTTGTTACCCAGTAGTTCCACAGATCAGGTTTGAGTTACAAAGAATAAGAGAAACTCCAAACAAGGAAGTCATGTTGCTATAAATAATATATTTCAGCTTTATTAAGCCATCAAGGGATATGTTTAACTGATGATGGCATAATAAAGCCAAAATATATTATCTATACTAACATGACTTCCTCGTTCGGAGTTTCTCTTCTTCTATGTTAAATCGCTTGTAAGCATAAGACATTTTATACCTTTTTGAGTTAACGTAAAAGAGTTTCTTTCTTTTTCCATCTGTGTCATGAGTTTGTCTATGCTTGAGTTCCTGACAATCAGCTGGGCCTCCATGTGGTTATTCTCTTCTCTTAGGTCCTTCACTTCCTTAGTCAAGTCATCTACCTGCTTACTGAGGGCCTCTACCTGCTCACTCACTTCATCAAGTTTGGGTTCTTGAGTTTTAGCAGATGTCTGTGAAAAAAAAAAAGTAAAAATATAGAATCCTCCACTTGGGATTTATTGTTCCCGTTCTTGTCGCCAGTTTCACAAAATCTTTTAGACGTTTCAAATTTACAGTTGTTCAGGGGAGACAATACCTTTAGCACTGAGCCTTATAATTGCTGTGTTGGAGCAGAAACCTTGTGAAGGCTTTGAGACGAAGCTCACTGGTTGGCAAGAAAATGAAACTAAATAAATTCAAAAAAATTTCAGTCACAGCAACATTAATTAATCTCACTACCAACCACACATTTTTCATGCACAAAGCACTAGCATAACAAAAATTCAAGAAAGACAAATGTCTGCATATCTTACAGCTTGGACAGTGTGGTAAAGCTGGCTATTCATTGGTTAACGAGTTTGTTTGATTGGTGTTTAACGTCGTACTCAAGAGTATTTCACCTATATGACGACTTATTATTAATTTGTGTTGCTGGTGTATGGTGGAAAACCAAGAAGAAACCTCGTAAAAAACACCAGACAGCCACCGGAAAACTTCCCTTATATACCTAAGGTCCACAGGTGGGATCGAACCTATTCGGGTACAGTGCAGGGGTTTCCGTAGTCCAACGCTCACCCACGTAGCCACGTCGCGGCCCCGTGTTTACCAGTGGATCCTGATCATGAAAACTGTTAGTTTAACATTGCCTATAAGTCACGTCATGTGACGAAAGAGATTTAACGAGATTCAGATTCAGATTTTTTATTTAGATATAACATCAAATGGTAAGTTAAAAAGGCGAGCATTGTTCTGTCCGGTCCTATAACTGAACCAAAGGCAAAGCCCAAAACAATTCTGACTACTTATCAAAAACAGAGCACCCAGTCGCGACCATGTAACCGAAAGTAAAGCAGAAGCGATCAAGACTTACAGAGCCTATACCGGAAAATGCTATTTCTCTCTCAGGACACACTTCAGACTTGCAACAAAAAAATGTGTAAATTATTTTAAATGTACAAAAGGGATGTTAGTTACCTGTAATACTTTAAGTTGTGACTGTGTTTCCTCCAAAAGAAATGTCTTCTCGTGCAACTCCTTCTCCAGGGCTGTCAGACGATCGTTTTGTTCTTGCATTGTCCTCGACGCTTGCTGTAGCTGTGTTCGCAAAACTTGCTCTCGATCCTGTGACTGTAAAACCAAAATAAGATTTTCAAACCTATCAAAAATACATTTAATAATTATTCTTTTGTTGGGTGTTCATACTGTTTTCTTTTGCTTTCTTGAGATTTTTCCACCCAAGGAGTAAAACACCCTCGAGGCCGTAGTCAACAAACAATGACAGGCAGCATTCTGACTGCTGCTTCTTACATGTACCGGATACAGCTCTGCGCCATAAGCAGCTTCCAAAATCCACATAATACATACATATACCATGAGTATATCATATTACACTAACTCCTCAACAAACTTTAAGTAATTTATTAAATGTTTAAGTGTGAATTCTGAACTAAAACTGACATTTTCTGGTAATTTAAAGTCTGAACTTCATGAAAATTTTTAAATTGCATGTCTAAACTTCTTACCCTTTGCATAAAATGTAGTTTTATAAGTTGTAAAGGGGGTCGAATTTGTCGAGCATTTTGGGTAAGTCAAAAAAGCAAAAAACCTTGAAAAAGTTAAATTTATCTACAGTTATCAGCTAGACATATTTCCCTACTCCATAAAGCTAAAACACTGTTCTATCCAGCCATGTACCTATAATAAACAGTCAGGAAAACTGCCTACCTTATTCAGTTCCTTGTGACAGGTACTGTCCCGAGATCGCTGAACAAATTTATCCTTCGTTGGGGTTTTTTCTGATGACTCTTCCGAGTTTTTCACAGCAAATTTCTTACGCAGATCCTCAATTTCTAGCAAGGCTTCATTTAGGGCACATTCAGCTTCAAATTTAGCTTTCTCTGCTTCAATTTTTTGTCGTCTGAGGTTACGGGCCACACTGTTACCGCAGATATCATCCTGTGATAGTAACTTGTCAATTTCTGACTCCAGACTTAATATCCGTGATTTCAAATTTCCCAGTGTGTTTTCATTTGAACTCAACTTTTCTGAGGATTCTTGCAGCTGTTGTTGTAATTCAGATTTTTCAACGTCTAGTTTACTGACATTTCCTAAGCAAGTGTCGATAACTGACGAATTCTTTAAACTTTCAAATTTTTCTTTCAATTTCGATAAATCATTTTGAAGTTCCTTAGCCTCAGCTTCTTTTTCTATTAACTGAGTTTGAAGTTTGTTGACACATAAGGTCTTCTCATTCAACATTTCATTCAACTTTTGGATGTCAGAAGGAACCCCTTTGGTAGGAGAAATAGAGCCAAGGGAAGACAACTTTTGTCTCAGTTCCCCAATCACAAATTGTTTACTGGATAACATTTTATCATTCTGGGTTATAGTATTCTCCAAGTCTTCAAGCTTTGATTCCAGATTGTCCACAGTTTCTTGCATACTCTCGTTTTCCTCTTCTTTGGCACTGATAATAGTCCATAATTGATCCAGGTCATCCTGTTTCTCTTTAACAGTTCTTTTCAGGGTCTCTATCTCCTGTCCTTTCTCTTGGCTTTCGCACATTGAGGTATCGGCTAATTTATCTTTTTCTTGAGTCTCATTCTCTTCTCTTTCCATGGACTCTGCAATCTCTGTTTCCAGTTTAACAATCTTTTCCCACTTTTTAACTCCTTCTGTGATCAGTTCTTCCATTTGTTCTCCCATCCCTTCCATTTTGGCAGACTTTGCGTTATTTTCTACCTTCAAAAAGGAAACTGTGGTCTCCAATTCATCCATCTTTTCTTTGGATAACAAATCAGCTTCTTTCAAACCAGTCATTTCTTTTTCTAAGACTACAACCTTTTCTTTATGTTTCTTTGAATCTTCTGTTGACAATTTTAGATTCTCTTCAAGGTCAGATACACTTTTCTGATATTGTGAAATACTTTCCTTCAAATGGCCACATTCAGTTTCCAACTTTTTATTTTTGTTTTCATGATCAGAAAGTTTCTGTTTTAAATCCGTCGCTAATGAAAGTTGAGTATTGTAGTTCTCTCTTAGTTCCTGTAACTCTGAATTTTTTAGGGATAAAGAATCTGTTATTTGAGACAATTTTTCTCCCTCTGTTGAATTTTTGTCCTGAAGTCTGTCTGTAAGCGTTTTAATTTCTGTTCGCAAACTACTTATTTCAGTTTCATTATTCACAATAATTTTGTTCGATTCTTCTACTTTATTTTCCAGCTCCCTGGACTGTGAATTATTGTCTTCAATACTTTGACTAAGTGTTTTCATTTCTGTTTTCATATTTTCTATTTGTGATTCTTTATTCTCCGTCGTCTTGGTTAATTCTTCATGTTTACTCTCCAGTTCTTTAATTTGTGAATTTTTGTCCTGAAGTCTGTCTGTAAACGTTTTAATTTCTGTTCGCAAACTACTTATTTCAGTTTCATTATTCACAATAATTTTGTTCGATTCTTCTACTTTATTTTCCAGCTCCCTGGACTGTGAATTATTGTCTTCAATACTTTGACTAAGTGTTTTCATTTCTGTTTTCATATTTTCTATTTGTGATTCTTTATTCTCTGTCGTCTTGGTTAATTCTTCGTGTTTACTCTCCAGTTCTTTCATCTGTGAATTTTTGTCTTGTAGATTATCTGTAAGAGTTTTGATATCTGTTCTCAGATTTTCTAATTCGTTTTCTTTACCACTTAAAGAATTTTTCAGTTCATTTATTTCTGTTTCTAGTTTTTGGGCCTGGTCAGCTTTCTCTTGGATGTTATCAGCAGAGCTATCCACTTTTCCAACCAACTGTTCTATGTCAGCTTCAAGAGTTGCTACTGTGGATGTAAGAGTTTCTATCTCTGAATTTTTCTCGATAGCCATATTATGCAATTTCTCAACCTCAGAATTAGCTTGTTCATAGGATGCAATTTTTTGTTCAAGTTCAACTGTTAACAAATTTATTTCATCTTTTTGACATTTGACAATACTTTGTTTACAAGAAATTTCTTGTTGCAGTTTTTTGGCTTCAACATCGCAATAATTTTCTTTGTCTTTTAGATGCTTATTTTCAGCATCTTTTTCTGACAACTCTTTTTTCAAATTGTCTTCAATGTTGCTTTTCTCTCTTACTAAATCTGAAAGTGTCTTAATTTCTTCTTCAATGTTCACAACCTTGGATTCTGTTTCTGTTAATTTATCTGTCAGCTTGATAACTTCTCCATTTTTTTGTTCAATTTCTTTTGATAACTGTAAGATTTCTTCTTCTTTTGTCAGAGAATGTTCCTTCAGTTCTTTTTCCACATTCAAAAGCTTTTCTGTCGTTCCCTTTATTTCTGCTCTCATTTCAATCAAATCGTTTTCAGATGCATTCAATTTAGATAAATTTTCTTCCTTTTCTTTCTGAAGTTTTTCCGCTTGAAATTCTTTTAATGTCATATCTTTTCTGAGCCAGTCTTCATTGTCTTTCAGTTTCTTGATGGCAGTATTTTTATTGGATAAATCTTTCTCAAGCTCTTTTATCTTTTCCATCAGATCTTTTGTATTATGTTTGTCTTTCTCTTCTAACTTTGTACTAAGCTCTTTCTTTTCTGCCATTTCTTTTTCAAGCTCTTCTGCCATTTCAGTCTTCTCCTTCTTCAATAAGGTAATAGTTTCTTCAATACTTTGGTTCAGTTCAGCTTTCTTTGCTATTTCTTCCTGTAGTTCATCTATCTTCTTCTGAAAATGTTCACAGGATTCTTGAATCTCCTTCAGTTGAACTAACAGCCGATCATTTTCAGATGACTTTTCCTCCATGGTTTTAGAAAGACTTTCAATATTTTCTTTTAGTGAATCTAACTCAACATTTTTCTTGTCAATAGTTTCTGTGAGGCTGGCAACTTTACCTCCTACAGACTTGTTCTTCTCGCTGACTTCTTCTCTTAAAGTTTTCAGCTCGTCCTGTAAATCTTCGCCCGCTTTTTCTTTCTTACCCAACTCTTTGGTTAACGATCCTATTTGGCTTTCCAAAATAAGTACAGATTCTTCCTTTGATTTAACGGTTTGCTTCAAACCTTCCAATTTACAAACAAGTTCCTTCATTTCTACCTCGAACAAGCTTAGCTTTGTTTTCACCTGTTCTATTTCAGAATCTTTTTCAGCATTTAAAGATTTAAAAGTTTCCATTTGATTTCCAAGTGTCTCAAGTTGAATTTTCGCTTCTGAATTTTCTTTTGTCAGGAGTGATAGTTTTCCTTTCTGATTTTCTGTAGCACTTGCTGCTTCTCTTTCCCTCTGTTCAACTTCGGATATTTCAGTTTCCAATTTGTTCTTTATTTCAGCTATCAAACCTTCTTTCTCTTTCAAAGTCATCTGCAGCTGTTCTCGCTCAAGGTCATCAGACTCTTTGTCAGATTTACATTGAGTGAGCTTCTCCGATAGATCTTTGACAATGTCTTTTCCCTTATTAATAACCTCTTGCAAATACTCAATGCTATTTTCCTTGTCCAAAAGAGTTTTTTCTTTTTCGGACAACTCTATTGTTATTTGATCTACCATTTCTCTTAATCCGGAGATAACTGTTTCAAACTCCTCATTCTGGTCAGAAATTCTTTCCAATTCGTCTGTAGAAGTTTGCAGGCATTTTAGTTTTTCCTCCAATAACGTGCTCTGATCTTTATGTTTTTGGTGAATTTCACAGAAATCTTTTTCCTGTTGTTTGATTTTTGAACAGAATTCCTCATTTTCCCTTTGCAGTTCGGCAATTTGCCTCTCCAAACTAGATTTTGTCTTTTCAGATTCATCCAAATCACTCATTTTGGATGTTTTGGCAATATTCTTAGAGTCCACTGCTTGGGAAAGAATATGGTTTTTCTTTTTCAAGTCTCTATTTTCCTGCTGAAGTTCTTCCATTTTAAAATTAACTTCATGGAATCTGAATTCTACAACACTGTCATTGATACAATTTGAGATCTTCTCTTGTAACAGATCAGGGTTTGGTTCGTCAGACTCCATTCCTGTTCCCTTTGAGGCTGAATTCTCCGATTTGAACTCTTCGATCTCCTGTTTGAGACTGCCGATTTCAACTTCTTTTAACGCTACCTCTCCTCTTATTTTTGCAATTTCATTTTCCAGAACAGCAATATTTTTATTTTTTTCCTCAATGTCCTTTTTTAAAGAATTTTCTAGATTCTTCATTTCTTTGTTTAGTTCATCAATGTTTATCTTTGCAGAGGTGTGACCCTCAGTTTCCGCAGAAAGCCTTACTTCAAGGTCATTAGATGAAGACTTTGCAATATCCAATGATTGTTGGGCTTCGACAATCACAGAACTCTTCTGGTCAAGCTGAAGTTGTAATTCCTTTATTTGTTTCACTAAATCATTTTTGAACTTTTCATTTTCTTCCATTGCCTGCTTATGACTTTCTAGAGACTTCTGAAGCTCGTTCTCTTCTTTTTCTCCACTACGCCTACGGATGGACTTGAGGTTTGCAATCTGAGCCTTGTAATTCTCCATTTCTGCTGTATAGCCATGGATCAGAGCCAGCTCTCTCTGGTTAAAGTCCTCCTGTTCTCGTTTTATTCTTGACTTTAGCTTGGTGACTTCTCGTTCTTCGGTCCCCAGATTCTCCTCTTGCTCTAAAAGCTTTTTCTTTTTACCAGCTATTTCGTTCTCCAGTCTTGCTATTTTCTTGTTTAATTTCTCTACCTCATCAGCATTGCTCGATTTTGAACTTTCATCAGAACTTCTCTGATTTGACACCAAAATGTTGTCATTCTTATGAATTGGAAAAGAAACTTCTTCACTATCATCATGTTCAGGGAAAGAAATTTCTTCATCATCAGATGGGCCAATCACATCTTCAGATAAACAGGTGTCTAAATCAACTACAGTTTTCTTGATTAGATCAGGTTCTTCGATCACTTGGGCCTTTGCTTCCAAAGCATATTCAAGGTCTTCAATCACTTGGGACTTTGCTTCCAAAGCCTCTTCCAGTTCTTCAACCACCTGGGCTTTTGTTTCCAAAGCTTCTTCTAATTCCTTGACCGTATCTTTCAGATTGCCACACTTCACTTCTAGTTCCTCCCTTATATAAGCATTATTTAGATCTTCCTCTTTAGCACGATTGGATTGGTCATCCACTTCACAGGATTTAGTCTCTAATTTTTCTTTCAGCGTGGCATTTGTTGCATCCTTGTCATTCAGTTCCTTTCTAAGTTTTTCAATTTCAAATAATTTAGTATCCATTATTTCTTTCAAATCAGCAATAATGTTGTCTTTATTTTTATCTTCTGTCTGCAGCTTTTTAATTTCACTTGATTTGGTTTCAAGGAATTCTTTCAATTTTGAATAAGATTCCTGTTCGTTTCTTAGATCTGCTGTCAATTTTTCCACCTCCTCGGATTTACATTTCAAAGCTTCTTTGAGACTAGAGTCCTTGTGCGTGAGCTTTGTCTGAAATTCTTTTATTTCAACTGTTGTTCCATCCAATCTTTCTTGCAACTTAGCATTAATTTCCTCCTTATTCTTCAGATCCAACTGAAGCTTATTTATTTCATCTTCTTTAGCTTCCGCCGATTCTTTCAAACTGGAGATAATTTGCTCCTTGTCATCTAGTCGCGACTTGACTTCTGTAAATTCATGGGATTTGACTTTTAGTGAGGAGTTCATTTCATCTTTGGTCTTAAGTTCTTCTTGCAACTTTTCCATCTGGCTTGTTTTACCAGTGAGTTCTTGTTTTAACATGGAATTAATTTCATCCTTGTTTAACACTTCTGCTTGTACTTTTTCTATCTCGCTCTCTTTGACTGCCAGTTCCTCTTTCAAACCAACATTATCTTCATCTTTGTGCCTAACTTCTTCTTGCAGTCTTTCCATCTCACTTGTAGAACCATTAATTGCTTCCTTCAAAGTGGAATTTATTTCATCTTTGCACCTAACTTCTTCCTGTAATTTTTCACACTCACTTCTAGTTCTTTCTGTGGCCTCTTTCAACCTCAAATTTGTTTCATCTTTGCACCTAACTTCTTCCTGTAATTTTTTACACTCACTTCTAATTCTTTCTGTGGCCTCTTTCAACGTCAAATTAATTTTATCTTTGTTAGCGAGTTCTGTATGTAATTTAATCAGCTCTTCGGATTTTGATTTGACAGTTTCTTCCAGAGTCTGAAGGGCTATCTGTTCACCAGATTTCATATGAGGTGCTTCTTTCAATGCAATGTTGGCTGTTACTTGTTCCTTCAGTGAATCTACAAATACATGCAGAACCAAAAGATTTCATTAATTACATTATTCTTCTCTCTCATTTTTTTTAAGCAATTCGACACTCTGCTTTATTCTTGTAGTCAATGCCTATTCTGGGCTTTTAAAAAAAACAAAAAAAAAACAACGTTAGAATAAGTAATTGATTGTTCACAGGTCAACCTATAATAATAAACATTACAAAAAATCCGGGTACTGCATGGTTGGTTCCTGAGGCAATTTTCTTAAATTTCATTAACTTTTGCTGTAAAATAGGATATATCATTCACAACAAATCAACCTCCCGCTGACTGTCAGCCTAGAGAGCATGAGTCACAGGAAGCTCAAGTCAATAGCCTCCCTGAAAATACTCTGTCAAATAAACAGACGTAAAAAACACCATTCTTAAATCAAAATGACTAAAAATTAAAAGTCTAATGAAATAAAATAAAAACGAAGTACATGTACATCAGAAATAGGACAACCTGAAATTTATGAAAAGGACAATTGTACAAAGAGCCCTTCAGGTCAACATAAATTAATTTCACTCAAATGACTGCATAATTGAAAAATGACCATTCTAAAAGAAAGAATAATTTTGTGAACCATTGTGCAAAGGAAAACAGAAAATGGCAAAAAAACTAAAAACACATCAACTTCCTGATGCCCCTTAGCTCTGAATGCAACAATGTATATAAATAAACCTTGTCAATCACCTGCAGGTACAAATGAGAGAATGGAAAATAATAGTAGTTTAATTTCATTTGTGGGATGGCATGTCACCCCAAAGCAAGGTGACTGATTGATTGTGTTATGATTCACTCATATTGAGTGAAGGAATCCAATCCATCCTAAGCAACACCTGAAAAGAGAAGACACCACAAAAAATTAACTGGACAAAAAACAGGACACCACAACAAATGGCCCTCTTGATTTCCCCAACAGAGCACAGGAGGCTCCCACCCAACCAACCGCCGGCCCAATGCGTCGTGGAAACGACTTTCAAAGACTCTGGCAACAATACAGGTCATTCACAGGAGTTGACACCATAAGAAATCAACACACTATGTCCCGAAGCTCAAAGAACGCCAGGACACAGGAAGCTCTTTTCAAGCATCAGCTCGCAATCATTTAGACCAGGTTAGTCAAATTACAAAAAGATAAAACCATGATTAAAATACCAGAGGACTTACATGTATATAAAGTTTTACAACTTTATGCTTATAAAGAAAACCAAAACAAATGAGGTTTCAAATCTTTCAAATTGCAGCACCACAAGGTTGATATAAGTCGCCAAGGAATTTGTCTCCAGCTTGTGACATTAAATTTAAAAAAAAACACACTCTATTTCACAAAAGTTGCTATTTTGCCCTGGGTTTGTTGCGATGATTGCCTGTGCAAACAGAACGCTTTACCCCTCACAACAAAATCAATGCCAAAGAATGGATTATTTTTGCAAAGCTTCAGTGTTGGAGTATGGTAGATAGCCTGGTTCCATGTCATTTCCTTTGAGTAGATTCCAGAACTCTTCTTAATGAGACTTGACAGTTTTGATATGGCTATGCTGACCAAGCGCCTAAAATGTACTGCCCTTCCTTAGAAAGTCACATATATTTTGACCCATTTTGCCATGGCCGATAGAGTGGATAAAAAAAATAGTTTGCAAGGCTCTGATTTCACAAATAAATGGCATGGGGGGCAGTTAACAAGCTAGAAATGTTGAAGGTAATGTAGGCTGTGCAGAAGATTCGAAGTATGCTTGAAATCAACTACCAAGCGAACAGTTTTATAGGCTTGGAATTATCTGATATGCATCAGTAATCCAACATTTCACATACTTGGAATCAAATAAGCAAGAGTTTTTTTCTTGTTTTCGGTTTGAAATGAAGTAAGCAGATTGTCCACTTGCCATTGTTGGTTTTATGCTGAATTCCGCCTGTATTATTGTTCCCAATGTTAGCACAACAAAGAACGAGCTATTTTGAATATCGGTAGTAATGTCAGAGGTTAAGTAACAACTTTACGCAACATTATAGTAAATGGAAACTGTTTTAATACTTTTATATCGCAAGAATATTATCCCCATTATATCAATGCATGATTTGTGATTGTTTTCAAATATATATTTTTTTTATAAATGTTGAGAAAGAAAATTTCGATAGCATCCACCTGGATTTGAACGAGGGCCATATGTATATACAGGACTACTGGCCGATTTTAAACCGCAAACCTTGCTACAAGAGACATACTGTAAAGGCATGCATGTATGGCCAGGTCAGTAGCAGTAAGCTTGCACTCTCAGTTAAATATATACATTAATAATATTAGGGGGAAAAAATCTGAAATACACAGATATGTATCTAGAGGTATTATTTGCAAGATAAAATTTTATAAACTGATAAATATCAGCATCAAAAAAACTTTCTGTGCCAGCTCCCTCTTTCTATAATATCGAAGTCGTCAGGTTTCTGAAACTTTGGCATCACTACTGATATTCAAAACAACTTGTTTTGGAAAATTGTTGGTCTTAATTAGTGTAATTCCATAGACTTACCGTCCAACTTTTCAGTCTTCATTTTACTCATCTTTATTTTAGACAAGTAATTTTTCAATTTTGTTTTCATTGTACGAAATGCAGTGATTTGAGT
>JAVFBZ010186822.1:0-10039 GCA_032466195.1 Katharina tunicata
TTGTAAATATTATTGCTGCTACGTAAGGAGGAGACATTAAACGTGTAGGGAATGTAGTATCGTCCAACCAAAGGCCATAAAAGGCTTTATTTCTGGATTATAGGCTGCTTCTTGGGAAGTATGTTTCCTACCTTCCTCTCTGTTTTATAGTAAAAGAACTACAAAGTACGGTTAATCAGCTGTTAATTACTCTAATTGATACAAATTCCTGTGCTGTAAGGTATTGACTGACCATAATGTTGTGACCCTAAAAGGTTATCCCTGTGTGGAGTTTGCGAGTGATGGTCACCTAATATAGCTGATTATGTGGTATCGCTACACGATTTTATATGTTTGTTTGTTGTTGACTTCTTTGTGTGTGCCTTTTGCTGTTTTCAAATTGAATCGTTTCTGCGACAATTTGTTTTTTTACAACGTTTTATCAGTTTGTAGAAAAATTTAGATGATTCTTCCTCCAGCGCACTTTTTTCGGAAATTGTGCTACGACAACAACAAACATTGGTGCTGCATTTGTGTAAGGGTTTATTGTTTCGCTTCGAAGACGGACTGTGTATGTAATGACTAGGCATTTGGATAATAGCTATGAACGCCATAGCGAAGCCGCTGACCCTTGACCTGATCAATCGACCTATGGTCGTTTCGTCGATTGTTTGCATAATAGTTCGATTTTCTTTATATATTTTCTTTGCTGTTATCTGCTCTGTATCGTTTTTTATTGGTGTGGAATGCACTTGATTTCCTAGAGGATACGTTTATTTACATGCGATACAAGTTTTGCCGGCAGCGATAAATATGCCGCAAATGGCTTGAAATGGTCATTCATTACACCAGAGCTGTTTATTGCTGGGGACAAAAGTTACCGGAGACAGGTGATTTGGAACAAGAATGATTAGTGCTGGTGGTGCTGCGTTGTATTCTTCATTTGTATAAAACGGTATAAAACATTGATTCACTTCGGTGAAGGACCTTGTATGTAATGACAATGCATTTTGAATACAACTGTGGACGTCATAGACAGGCTGCTGACGCTTGACCTGATTAATCGACCTATGAAGAAATTTAAACTCTTTAACGTGACATGATTATCTTGTTGCATTGTTAATTTCGGCCTAATGCTATATGCTAAATAGTTCTATTTTATTTCTTCATTTTTTCTTGTTACCTGCCTTATGTCGATTTTTATAGGATACGTTTATCTACATGCGATACAAGTATTGACTGCATGCAGCGGTAAATATAGCGCTAATGGGCAAGAAAATGGCCAGTCATTACACTAAAGTCGATATTCGGAAGGAACGGAAGGTACCGGAGATATAAGCGATGTTGAGCTAGAATGGGTGTTTTTCTCAAGAAAGATACGAGCCTATTTCAGTATGTATCCAATACAAAACAGCATGATATCCACACATTGCGCACATCACCTCGGACGTGACACGATAATCGCCATTTTAGCCGGAACTTTTTTTACAGCCTTTGTGTAAGTTTCAATGTAGACAGATTCCACAGTTTCCATTTGTTTTACCTTTACAACACAATGTACTCCTAAACTAAACATTGTGCGTCTTAAGCCGTATGTATTTGGTCGGTAACCTATGCTTTATTTGACTCTAAGGTATTGACTGGCCATCTTGTTGTTCATCTAGAAAGAGTTATCCCTCTTTGTTTTTTTGTAGCGACTAAGTTAACATGGGATTAAATGGTACAGATTCACGATTTAATGTATTTTTTTTTTCCTTCCTTTTACAGACCTCAGATTGATTCGGCCCTGTAACAACTTTTTTTCTCTTTTTAATTTTGAGTAATTTGGTAGTAAAATTAAGACGATTCTTTCGCTAGCGCACTTTTTTGCGGAAACATTACTACAACAACAACAAGAATGGCCTGTCATTCCATTAGTGCTAGTATTCTTCTCAATCTGGAGAAAGGTACGACCCTATTTTAGTATGGGCTCAACCGTGACTCACTTCGGTTATCTCCCTTAGCAATTTTTGATAGCGGTATCTAACCTTGTGTGTATTGACTGGCCATTTTGTTTTTGTTTAGCCCCCCAAACAGTGGGGTAAGAGCCAAATCACCCTGTAATTAGCACAGTGAGCATAATTAGATTAAAGAGGTAAATCCATACCCAAAAAACAAAACACATAGTAGTTTGATAGCAGTGTAGGCTATATTTCAGTAAAATTAGACCATTCAATACCAAACGATTAGGCCTATAAGAACATGGTCAAATCATTACAAATATTGATTCATATTATATCGAAGCTTACTCTGTCATTTAAGAATATAAATTAAATGTAATTAACATTCCGACGTCACGACTTGACGCCAGAGTCACTAATAAACAGATAGGGCCTATAGACGAAGGCTTACGTCACTGCGTATTATTAAGCGTGAAAGGACCTATGCCAATGGGAATCCTTGTGAAGAAAAATAATAGAGTCGGTGCATTGTCACATTTGCCTTCCCTTAAAAAGAGTGTGCAAAACAAAGCTTACTTTAGATGCGAACAAAAGGCGGCAAACAAAGAACAAGGAAGTCATTACACGAAACAGAAGAATGTGGGCAGATATAAATACCGTGTGTCACATGCACTAAAAGGTGTATTGTATCTCTTTGTTCTTTGCAGCCGGATTTGTTTTTATACAGAATTGTGTGTTGCATTTGAGAGAGAGTTTGAGAATACATGTTAATGTGAAGACATACGGCAATTTACAGGTAACTAAATGCCATTTAAACAGTATTTGATTTTTTATTTATTTTATTTCACCAGTAGCAAACAAATATATTTATTGAATTTGTTCATAATAAATCTGACGGGAATAAAACCCCATGGGGCTTGTTCTATCCCAAATAAGTATTTTAACAGCGGTGAATTTTTTAAATAAGTTAATAACATTAATACATTTATAGTGACGTACATTGCAAAAACAACGTTCGATACACTATCAGTACAACATAAGTTATGAGGTTATATTACCCATAATATAGGATTGGATTTGTCTTTTAAAAAGGGATATTGAAATGCAACATTAGTATTATATGTTTAAACTGTTTCACTTCATAAAATATTGACACGTGTATGTTATATCTCATGCTGCTAAATCGTAGCAAAGCTACGAAAGTAATACTTATTTATACGTCTATAGCTTATTTCTAGAACAAGGCTTCACGTATATAATGAACTGTTGCTCAAATGCCTGCATCGGATTCGAAATGAAGTGTCTCGACCATCTTGTGGTCCTTCCTATTTCAGATCAGAGTGTCACCACGATGAGTCATTGTTTGTTTGTTTGCGTGGAGTTTACGTCGAACTTCAAGTTATTTCACTTCAAGTTATTTCACTTATGTTAAAGTTTACCAGCAGGACAAGTGAAAGAAATCACCCGTTATATCAGTAACAGCTATGACTGGACAATCCAGAGAACGTCACATCAACTCGGCTTCCTGATGCCCTGTATCAGAGAGTACCAGGGCACATGTATAACACTTCTGCCACCCACCAATGACGTATCATTCAGTCACTACAACACAAGCACCTTACCAGCATCATTTCCATCAGATTTATGATACATTACATGTGTCACAATTAACATATACGCAACTCTACAGATGGCTTACAGTGTTTTCGGGCCTTTAAAATATAATCAAATGTGACGGTTTAACTGCGACTTTTTCAAAAAAATTGTTTGGATTACTTTGCTGTTAAGTTAATAGAGCGTTCAGCTGAATTATGCCATGCATGCATTGAGGAACCCCAGTAGATTTGTAATAGGCCGCATTATATAATTAGTGCAAAATGAAACGTTAAAAGGGAGTGTCGTGTGATAACAATTAAGTGCAGACATTAAACTAAGTCGAGTGATAACGTGTCAAGTTTTAGCGGCAACATCTTGGGAACAGGATTGGCTAAAAATAGACCAATGGGAGAGCATCGGTACTGTGGCTTTCAGATGGAAAATGATATTTAGGGGATTTCCTGTGTCGTGAAAAACGGCGGGCTTTGTGGTGTACTTTAACAGGGAAGACCGACATAATAACCGCCGGAAACTATAATGTTACAAATGCGAGTATTACCGTAAATGGTGCTATATGGTGAACAATTTTTGACGAGAGAATATGTAGAATGGGACAGGACGCACCTTAAACTTGTTCCACAAAGTTTGGCGGTCGAGCAAAAGTCGCCATTTCCTCTAGATAACAATGTAATCCCCAAATACAATGCTTTCTAAGGATATCGAGGATGGGTTTTCATCGAAAGCCTTTTCCTGTTGTATTCTTGTGTTGTTGTTGGCCCTACAAACCACATGTTTTTTGCGACTATTGTGTCTCCTTTAAGCTCCCTCAAAACTTAAAACTTTTCAAGGCTAAAAATCAAATTTTGAACGAAACCAATTTGTGAAGGTGTGTCAAACTGCCGTCTACAACAGAGAACAGGTAACGAGTAATAAACTTTAATACAGAGATATTTTATCTAAATTCCTAAATCTTCCCCAACGGTGTTTTCCTTATATGACGACTTTGTGTTGCCGGTACTGTATGGTGCAAAATTAGGGAAAACCTTGTGAAAGACGTTTGCGACTTCGGTAGCCACCAGAACATTTCCCTTATTTACCTAAAGGTCAACAAGGGTATTCGAACCCGTTACTTATACAGTGAACGGAGCTTGGTATGCTAACACGCAAGCTACTGAGCCACGACTAGGCCCGCAGTTCACCTAATAAAATAAACAACATCCCAATTTAAGTGAAATAACCATCTTTGTGAAGAAAACGCTTATTAAACTTAGCCAAATAAAACAAAAACTACAACAAAAATAACAAATTTTTCAACAAAAACAGCTTTTAATTAGAACTGAGAAGTTTACATACTCAGGCTATATTATTAACCTTTTATCTTTTAATTAGGCTATGCATAATCGTGATTTCACGTAGCAAAGTAGTTTTATTTGTTGCAAAGATTTCACATGCAGGCAATCATGTGATACAGTATGCACTGGATGCTGTTACTGAAGCATATCGAAATGTTCTGCTTGGAGTTGGAAGAGTTTTATAGTTATAGATATAACTAAAGTTAGAAGCTTTCCGTTAATTCCACCCCTGCAAGATTTTTACGTTAACTGAAACTTTTATAATAACTGGAAGCGGAAATGATATATCAATATATATACTGTCAATTTGTGGTCACATCTGAGCCAGACTGAGATACCAACGTTAGTCCAAGTCATGCCCACCCCTTACAAGATTTAAAATGTTGACTCATATGAGGTCATTCGCTGCGACTGGATCAATATCTTTGTTGATATATATGCGGTAAATTGCCAGCCCTATTTACATTGAATGCTTATTATGACAGGATTTCTCCAGGCTCACAAAAGCCTTGTACCAATTGAATATTTTTTTTATTTCAATGTATATAGCTGTTTTATTTTATGACCACATTTTAAAACTTGTTAAAATCGAGGCAATCAGAATTTGTCGAAAACCACTAATCTTGGGCGCGTAAATTATATAAGAAGATCCCTGGCAGTTTGACGCCAACGTTTCCAGATAACATTCAGTTGCCCAGTATCACAGGGTTATAGGATGAGTATTTGGTTGCTTATATATTATGGACCGAGATCCGGGAAGTCAATTTAAAACACAAACGATACATACAGCATGATAACATACGTATCGATAGACTCAAAATTAAATCGACCATTGTTACTGACCATGCACCGCACATAGTCTTCTCTTCACGAATATTTCCAAGTATATATGTAGTCAACCTTCTCATATCATCGTGTCGTGCTGTAATGTATACCCGTCCGTGTCTAAATCGATTTCACACGCCAACTTTTCACAATAAATAGATGTACTTAGAGTGTAATGTCGTACACGTGGATTATTTTAATTCTCTGGCAGCTTCACATGGCCGGTGTTTGGTTAACCGTCCCTTATCTATAGGCCCCACCCTATGTTCATCAGACCGCCTCAACCCCAGTCCAAGTGGGATTACTAGGCCTACACACAACTGACTTATCTACAAAAGTACAACATTCATTTTCATTAAGCGAAACGAGTCATCAATAATGATTTTCTGCTATGAAAAGGTTTCTTAAATTATCGAAACAATCATTTTTGATTGATTATAGGCAGCTTAAGAATATTCCATACACGGTCCATCCTGACAAATTTAACGTGAACTCTCGGATACACACACATTCAGTGCAGACGATCTAAGCAGTAAACGTCCTAATAATTTGGCTATATGCGCGTCCAAGATTTATTGCTGGGACCGAGGAATCTGACCTTAGCCTGAAATATTATTTGCCCTTGGTGTTTGCGCGTATGTTCCGACAGTCATGACAAATGTCGGAGGACTTGCTTGTCGACTCTACTGGAGAGAAGCTATTTGGTGATCCTGTGATAAGTTCTTGCAGGACGAGGGACATCTTCTCCGTGCAATTTTGATGTCGCCATGAATTTCTGTGATCAGCAAAGCTTCACGTCGGGACTCACCTTGTCTCCCCAAGATAACAAAACCGACAGGTGGCTGAAGATACCGGTGTTGATTATATTTCGCACCTATGTACATTACTGTCAGACGCACAAGATAACAAATATAATCTGATGCTGAAAGACAGCAACCTCCATAGGTCCATCTCATGATGTCAGACAGCAGCCTCCATAGGTCCATATCGTGATGTCAGACAGCTGATGTAGATCCCAAAACGTTTAGGGGACCCCACTATAAAATCTTCCGGATAGGTGTGTGACTCGAACATACTCTAACAAAGCAATGTTAAACTTTTAAAACAGTCGAATAAAAGCACAAGAAAAGAATTTAGTCAAGTTTTCTGAATCATTTCAAGAATGGAACCTATGGATGGGCTTGAATGTCGATTATTTAAAACCCGACGTATCATCTTTTATCAGAGTTTAATGCTTACGCCCAAGATTTCTCTTAAGAAGGTGGAGCATTTCATACGTAGGCTGTTATACACATCGCTTAATTGAGGACAGGTACGAAATCAAAAGGATTATTTTTATTGTATACAGTTACAAAATAACACACACCCACGTGTTAATACTAAAATATAAATAAAGTTAAAGCCTTAGGCACATGCCATTAAAATCCTAACAAATTATATAAAGAAATCTTACTGATGTCACGAATGCGAGTATCCGTGTTCGTATAAATCCAATATACGCAGTTTTCTTCCTTCATTTATTTAAAGGATTAAAAAAAAGTGAGGCCTTAGAGGGAAATATAATGCTGGTACTAAAACAAATACATTGCTAACATATACTATACCCCAACAGTGGTTCTGTTTACATCCAGTGGATTCAATACCAGTGGAGTAGAAATCCTAACTAGGCCGATACGTGCTAGTGAACTCGACAACAACAAAACTCCCACAGAATCCACTATCAAGTTCACGTGCACGTTTCCAAGGAAATTGCAATGCGCTGATGTGATTGGTTGAAAATGTTACAGTGACAGGTGATGCAGTAGAAATTCACCAATAACAGTTGAATCAATTACGTTGTTGTTGTACTTCTTCTCTACGACTTGTTCCTCAATGAGAGCATATGTGAATCGAAGCATGAACTTTAAAGATTTAGCCCACCACTCGTCTTCCCTCCTGCGTCATTTCTATTTGAGGAAATCAGACAAAACAAGCCCCGGGTTACGCGGCACTGAAAACGGTCAATGTAGTCAATACAATCTAGACTAATCGATAATACAGGGGTGAATTGGTGCATCCCTGAGTCACTCAATAATACAGTTAGTGCAAATGCATGAAGTCATTTTACTTCTAAAGATCAATATACAATATTCAATCACCTACTCATCCGTGGAGTGATCCAGTTGCGATGATTAGTATACCGTATAGATTTTGTTGACTCACTTCGTTGTCTCGCACATAATCAACAGTATACAACATGATGACAGAAATCGACCAACTGTAAGACTAACTGGTCAATAAATTCCCTTAGAGTCACGGTAAGGTCATGCTGACATTGTTTCATAATTACTGCGTCACTGGAATAAGTCCAAAGACCATTCCCAAAAGCATATGATTCACCGTGATATAGAACAAAACATGGTACATCGTGAGAATGAGTCAGCGTTGACAGCGACCCAAATCTCTGTCCGAACACTGTATCTTCGAACCATGACGACTGATAACAGAGTGAAAACCGTGCAACTGACGACTTTAACTTTATGTCTTATGCAAATGAACGTACTTAATTCACCCACCTGAACAACTCGAGTCGCGTGTTCTGCTCACCTCAATGAAAAGACTGATAGCCCTAGGCACTAACCTCTATCTACATAGCCACTTAATTAACTCTACACCGATAGATAGACGTCATAACTTAGGTAACGCTTCAAATACGCAATTTAAACAATTTAATTGGCCAGTTTAAAGAATGATGTAAAGGCTAGTTAATGTCGTGTTTTTGTGTGATTATTTTAGTTCGATGAACAGCGTCATGGAGGTGTAAAATAAGTTTACATATTAGTGCACATGCACTGGTGAGTTAGGCGGGAAGTACACGAAACGGTGAATGGGTTGAACGGAGGGTTTCACTATGAATATTTGATAACCACTGTTGGTAAATCTTTTCGAAAAAGTATCCAATGTCAGCCATTACTTAAAAGTGAGACTCGATGACACAACAGCCCACAAATGAGTTAGGGAAAACATTTAAACACGTGAAATACTCTCCTTACTGATTTTTATAAATCAATATTAATAGAAAATATATAATAGAATTGAGCTCATCAGCCCTACTGTATAGGTGCCATCAGCATTAGGAACGGCCAAAGGTCTAAAATAGTTTGTTGTCAAGTAGACGGTGCACATAAAAGACATACATAAAAGCATACATGTAGTTATATACTTTACGCCTTTGTTGGAAAAGTATATATCATGCGACGCGCCCTTTCCTCTATGAATAACATGTGGAAACGTCGTTTCGTGAGCGTACTTTGGTTTAATGACGTTGGCAGACGATACACATCTTTTGACACGATATACTACACAAGTAATGAAAATCGTACATGTGTATAGTGTACAGAAACATTGCATGACTTTCAGACGTACACACTAGCATAAACACGCGTTTGTTAACAACCCATAAACATGTTTTGGGACATCATCAGCATTATTTAACATTTCCAGACTTTCCAAGGAACATGGAGCTATATGGAATTGAGTTCCAAACTTGTGTGAAAACAAACTGAAGCGTTATACACGCACGCACGCACGCACGTATTTTTATAAGAAGCCATTGCATACAAATAGAAAAAAAATAGATTTTAAAAATAAACTATATCACACAGGTTTTTCATTGTTTGTGAACATTTGTATTGAATAATAGATAGCGTTACAAAGAAACAAAAACACAGGGGATTCCGATTCTATAATGTACGTTGTCGTTTACTCACGGATGGTTATAGTCCGTTTGTTAAAAACACGGAGACGCGGATGTAGTCTCTGACTTGTTTCAATCCTAGGATTTATATGATTATAGGATTACTCCATGTATGCATTAGCGATAATATATAAGGCGTTGTTTCGTTTGTCTATTTCGCTATTAATCTACTTGTCTGGTTTGCCAGTTTCTCGTATGGTTGCTCATTTGATTTTTCGGGTTGCGGAGTTGATCGTCTGGTTGCTGAGTTGATCGTCTGGTTGCTGAGTTGATCGTCTGGTTGCTGAGTTGATCGTCTGGTTGCTGAGTTGACTGTCTGGTTGCTGAGTTGACTGTCTGGTTGTTGAGTTGACCGTCTGGTTGCTGAGTTGATAGTCTGGTTGCTGAGGTGATAGTCTGGTTGCTGAGGTGGTCATCTGGTTGCTGAGGTGGTCGTCTGGTTGCTGAGGTGGTCGTCTGGTTGCTGAGGTGGTCGTCTGGTTGCTGAGGTGGTAGTCTGGTTGCTGAGGTGGTCGTCTGGTTGCTGAGGTGGTCGTCTGGTTGCTGAGTTGACTGTCTGGTTGTTGAGTTGACCGTCTGGTTGCTGAGTTGATAGTCTGGTTGCTGAGGTG
>JAVFBZ010186854.1:0-14888 GCA_032466195.1 Katharina tunicata
TTAGAAATTTAAATCTAATTGGGGTCACTGACCACACAGAAGAGGCATTTTTAAATCCTCAGGAAAAACACAATAAATTGTTCCAGGCAATAGCTCATTTCATCACCCGCTGTTATAGATTTCATTTAGTCGTTTTTACTAGCCTGTCCTAGTCTATATGTACTCTGTTATATTACAATGTAAGCACATTAACCCATCCTATAGTATTGATCATTAATATCTACAACTAACTAACCTATGATAAGTGTGATATGCTTAACCATATCGCCAGTATAAAGTTTAATCATATAAACTAATCAAGCTCTATTTTGATACTTCCAATAGCTATGTTGTACAATTAATAAGAACATGAAGCAAATTCAATGAGAAAAAATATAACCTATAGCGAGGGTTCACATTAAAGCATTGTAATGGCGCACATGATCCTTTGGATGGTGAAGCGCCAGTGTAAAATATCCCCCCCCCCCTCTTGCTGTGTATATGCCAACATTGTGTTGCATTTCTATGGAATACTGGTTCTCTATTGATTGCTGTTTTATTGTCAGGTTTTCCACGAAAATCCTCCGAGTCGTCACAATAGGGAAATATGATTGGATATGACATTGAATACCATTCAAACAAAAAAAACTATACCATATTACAATCAGAGTCAATGCATTAACATCACGATGTCGCAAATGACGCAAAGATAAATTGGCAAATAAAAATAAAAATGTTAACTCACGCCGAATCAACTGTTGAGCTGTATAACGTTTGGCAAGAACAGCGTCGAAAGCACAAATAATTTTGATACGACCAGACTGAAGTGCACTTCGCCTTTTAACTGAAAAAATAAACTGTTTGTGTTGGTCTATTAAATCTGGCATTTCTATACGTGTCATTTAGTAATGATTGTAACTTTTTCCCCGAATTTAGCTCTTGAATATTTAGATGGAGGGAGCTAATCGCGACCTCGCAGCCATTATCCCGGTCAATGCGTGCGTGGGGAAAATAATGACATCGCATTTATATAGGAATTACATGCACCAGTAACAAAACAACTGTAACTCTGATGTGCATGTCCTTTATCTTGAATGTCAGTACTCAGATGTGTTCACTTGTAAGTTTTGAATCATGATGTGTACCGAGTTACACATTTGTATATTTTGGTGTCAATGAGATTCAGTTGAAACAGTGTGGTTGACAATTGAACATATCACGTGTTTGTTTTATTATTGCAGGCTAGTTCAGATCAGGACGTCGTATCATCTTTAATACTCCGTCTTAAAAGATGGGCAAAGAACAGTCGTGCAATTTTTTGTAGCACACTGATTGAATTCACACATACCTTACACACGCACACGCGCGCGCGCACATTTACACACAGGAAGAACAAGATGGGTATTGACAAGGACTTGCGCCAAATTCTCCAAAGAGCAGATGAGGTAGCCACAACATACACTGGACCAAATCGCTGCAATACCGCATGATTCGTACCACAGGTCAGCCATCCTAGGAATATCTCATAATTATCCTCGCGTTACATTGTAATGTCTCTCTCTAAATCCGCGATGGGTTTGTATCCGGCGGTTGACATTACACATTTCGCCCAGCGTTCTGTGTTAATAACGAAGGACAGTGTGGGTTAGTAGGTTTAATAGCAGTTTTACTGGACAAAATATTGGCTGGTAGGCGCAGCGTATGGACAGTATACTTTGAAAGCTACTGTGCGACTTTTGCTGTTGTTGTTAAAGTCCATTTAAATAGACGATTTAACAGAAAACGCCATCCTGTTAAATGGTGAACGTAAAACACACCAATGAAAGGACAACAACTTATAGAAAGAAAAATACCATGCAAAAGAAAAAGCTTCGATTTACTCTAATTAAAAAAAAATAAACAAAGAAAACCCCTGTCTGAGAGTTAAGATTATCACCACAAGGTTTACTTAAGAAAAGTCATAAACTATAGGATTCTTTTTCGTAAGGGGGCAAAAGTAAACGTCCCAAATTTTGATGTGAAATGTGTAAGATAATTAGTATTCAATGGCAACCAAAGGTTAGCATGATTAAACTTTTTTTAAATTTTTATTCTGGACAATTAAAGCGGCTTTATATGCGTAGACAGTTTAACGATTTATATTTAGTTGTTTGGGATATTGAGCCTGGACAAAATATAGTGAGTGAACAGAACAATTTAAAAAGGGAATAATCCAAAGAATTTACTTCTAGTTGTAAAATCCAACTACTGGATGGAATTAAAAGTTTTAACCTTTTCGGACTTGAAGAATATATATTGCGTTTCGTCTGAACCTACGTAAGCTTAATTACGTACGCGTTTTTCTCTTGCCGTAACGCAAGCGGCCTAACCTCTGAGTCGATTTTAATAAGAATTCACACACATGTCTATTATGATCATGTATTAAACAAGGGTCATGGAATCAAGTTCAAGGTTATTAAAGATGTTTGTAGACAAAAATGTCAACACTGTGGTTTAAAAACAAATGCCAACTTAAATCAAACTCCACACATTTGTCTATATTTCTATAAAAATGTATTCAAAAGGTCAGATTTCGGAGCCGTACAGTCAAGTCCATTATAGCAGTTTTAGAAAAAGTTTGTCCTACGATTGGTGCTTGTCACACACGTCTATTATTACAAAAATGTCCTGAACAAGTTCAAGTTTCAGTGTCGTGGGCGGTCATTTATGTCTTTTTTGGTTTAAAGTTTGTCCGCGATTTTTTTCCTAGGCCGATTCATACAAAGTTTTATAATGTCTTGAGCATGTTCGTGTTTCAAGGTCGTCGGGTCCAAGTGGATGTCATTTTGGCCAGTGTGAGAATAAGTTAGACACTGTGTGGAGAATACACATAAGACATACGGTATTACAAGGAGATTCCAATCACTTGCGATGCATTGTTGTAGCCTAGTACCAGCCTTGTTTTTGTAATATGCCGATGTCCTTTGTGTGTAGCCAGCGTCCCTTCCGTGAATGCCTGGTTATACCTGGTGCGGATTTGCGAGCTTCAGTTCGTGTAGCACCAGTTTGATTGATGGTACATGAACATTCTTGTCCATTTTTCCCTTGTCAAATGAGTGCAGATAGGGCTATGGTGCCTTTGGTATAAATAGTTGTAATTTCTGTCGTTGATGTACATCCAAATACAGAGTGGACTGTCTAAGATGGTGTAAGTATAAGCATTCTTGTTATTGCTTCTCTTCGTACTGGAGACAACGCATGAATCACCTATATCCTTTCGTTCACATATGGTTGTGAAAAGTTGAACGTCCTAAACAAGTGAACCTCCAATTAGTGTAATTGTCTTCGTGTGCAGTCTGTAAGAGATGTAAATGATAGAGTGCTTTTGAGAAGTCGATAATAAACAACATATTTTTTCATTTATTTATTTCACCATAATTCAAAACATAAAAACACATAACAAAGTGATCGCGATGACAGATGCCTTCCTTGACTATTTACCCCCAACAGAAGTAGTAGATAAAAACTGTATTATATATTATTGAGTCTGAAGATATAAAATGAGATCTTCAAAATAATGATATAAAAAATAATAACGAAAATAGTAGTAGAAATACTACAATAGTAACTGTAACGATAATTATATCATAAAATAATAGTGATAATTAAGCAAATAAATTTTATATGAAACAACAGATAAGCAAATTGTTTTTTTGAAAAACGGGAGAGCAAAAAGGAAATACATGATTGAATAAATAAATAAGTTAAGGTAGTTTATGTATATGTACAGATGACTAGCCTAATGATGGAGGGCAATTAAACCCCATGGGGTCAACCCAATTTGCCCTTTAAAGAGCCTTTGGAATTCCTGGTGCTGATGTGCGGGTGGTTAGTTCTGCATACTGCTGTTGCATAGTGTCTGGCTTGGTGTTGTGGCTGGGAGGTTCTGGCTGGGTCTGGTGGTGGTGGTAGACTGGTTTACATGTCAAAGTAAGTGGTGGACACACCATCGTACAGCACCTTCCGTTAGGCGTAAAAGTAGGGGAAAGCGGCCTTCTGCTAAGTGTAAGATCGGATCTCGTTGTGTTGAGCAAAGAGTCGCATCCCTCGGTTGACGCCTATACTACTCTGCTAGGTTTTGAGCACGTCTAGTTACATCTTCATAGTCACCTTGCTGCGACTCACGCCTTTGCTAAAAAATGTGTCACCGCCTTCCTTGTGTGTGTGTGCGTGTATGGCTGTGTGTAGCTTTTGACTTACCTAAGAGTTTCATGGTTTCTCCGATCAGCTTTTTGCTGGGGTCTACATCACCTTCTCGACGCGCTTGAGTCACACGTTCTGCAAAGGGCTAAAAGCAGGTACTGGGCCTGGTACATGTTCGTCTCCACGAGTCCGTGATTCAAGTGCCATCAAAGAAGGGTATCCCCAGTAAAATGTTCTCAACCCACATACTTCCGAGAAACATACGCCTGGGTGTCGGTAAAATGTTGTGTGCCTCTGCGTTCGCCTCCATGTGTGGTCCAATGTCCTCTCGGAAAACATGGTGATCTTAAAGATGGGTGGACAATCGGCGAAGTTGGGTTTGAGGTGGTAGGGTACGTGTAGATCACACTCCATAAAACCAAACAGCTCATTGTCGCGGGCAGCGTCTAGGAGTTTTTTTTTGTTGGGTTCGGGCCTTAAAGCGATGTAAAGGATGAGTGCAGGCCTTTAGAAACTCTGATAGACGAGGTTTTTTACGACACTCCTCCCGAAACATTCCCAGATATCTATGTAGTCGTACCCCACTGACTTGACATATATTTCGTCGGCTACCGTCTCTTGTCAAAGTTCCTCCGCTGATTTTCCCCGCCATGTGTAATATCGCCCTCTCGCCAACTCACAGGCAGCGTGAGCGTCCTAATAACAAACCTTGAACTAAAACACAATACCCTGTCAGTTCACGACCGTGAAACCCATCCACCGGTATACAACGATCTCCTGCGTATGGTTTCTGCGTATGGTTGGACTGATGTCGAATGGTGATATCTCGACAATGTGTTAGCCACTCTAACCATCGGTCTGCGATGTGTATTGTAGACCGCCGCAAGGTAAAGACACCCTCCGTGCCTGAAGGCAACCAACAGGTGTAGTGACAGAATAGCATCTCCGAGGCTAGACAGGAGAGGTACCAGGCATTGGCATCAAACCCCACAATCTTTTGACATGTCTTACCCCGCGAATCTTGGTGACACCCGCTTGATGGTGACGAGTGAAAATGATGGACGGTCCACCGATGACGTTCTTCTTCAAACACTCGTACATGTCTGCGTCCCAGTTCTCCACTAGTGAAAAATAACCCGTCAACTCGTGAAATACGTAGCGTAGTGTCAACCCTGGAATATTGAGGCATTGTTTAAAGACATCCACCCCCAGATCTCGATAAAACGTAGCCATTTTTTCTGCGACTTCCATGAAGGCTTAACGTCGAGGTTATTATACCATGTCAGGAAATCGTTGAGGTTGGTCATCCTCTCTCGCTCCCACACCCCTTGAAGGGTTGTATACTCTTCGGTTCTTCAACGTGTTCTTGAAAACGGCACGGGGCGCCAGGGTCGACTCCTCTAATCGTGCAAAACTGTCGACGTAGGTGAAACAAAATTTGCCCTTGACGAGTTGCCAGTCGTAGGCTTTAATCTACTTATCGCAGGTAAAGTTGGGAGCCAAATAGTTCCACACACGATACGAACAGGAGAGTATCGGTGCCGACCGCCATGTGGGTGTTTGTGTTTTAATGACATACTTGAGAGATTGTTGATGAGCCAGGTATGGGTACATGTAGCGTTTCACTATGTTGAAATCATACCGACCCGAGTTGGAACCCAGGACGATGAGATGTGCAAGGTAGTTCAGGGGTTTTCTCTTCAACACTTCTGCATACGCAGGTGGTTTGGGTTTGGGTTGACCTGGCGTCTGAGCTGGTATCTTGGCATCTAGGGCTTGAATGACGTTCTCAAATCTGGACATGAAAATACGGTATCTGACAGAACTGATGGCATTGAGATGCTCCAGGATCGTGGCGATCAAGTCGTGTGGGTCACCGTCGGATACAAAACATCGGGGGTGTTCGTAGCTGGGAACGTTGGAATTCATGCTAACGCTCATGGGTATGTGACGATCGAGCCACACAGTTTTCCTGCTGCTGTCAGCGGAGTCCAAGGGCTGTAAGCCTCAAAATCAAAGCAGGCACAGTAAGGGAAGTACATGCCGTCAGGGTGTGTGGGTATCCCTACCTCGATGAGTTCGTCAAAGATATACACAGTTCCCAAATGACATGAATAAAAACTGAATAATTAATTGATAGAAATAGCCTATACATATAAATATATATATTAAGTAAATTTTAACAGTATCAACGGATAAATAGCATACAATCGTTGATAAACGGGCCGCACCACAACATGGCACCCGAATACACAAACCCAAAAAGGCAATTTGGACACCGCTTCCAAGAATAGCATCGATGCCAGAGCACATCTTTCAGCCTTATCGATGCCACCATCCGTCCCGTTTAACAAATACAATTAGGATCTGCTGTAAAGTATGGGCAATTTACATAATATATTATTAATATAATAATCAATTTAATAGTTAATTATTTTAAACTTTATTGACAGGGAATAACCCCACAGGGTTTTAAATTACCCCTTAGTAGATTTACCTGAACTAAAATAAAATGAGGATAACATGGAGTTATGGCAAAACAAATAAATATGTTTGTTTGGTGAGACAAATACAGATCATATACACAAAGAAAAAAGTTAAGCACCCCTTATATTTTTCACAATGACTTGTCTTAGAAGGTGTGGCGTTGAAAGCGTGATAACATAACCTCGGAAAAACTAATGTGGTTTAGAAGAAAACATATTAGACAAAAAGAAAACTGAAAAAGTGTATCCAGCTTTGAGATTTCAATCATGATTCTGGAGGAATTCCAAGATGCAGCATTTGACCCAAAAAATGAGTCATAATAAGTATGGAGGTGCATGAAAAATGTAATTTTGAGCCCAAAGATGACATTCATGACACAAATCATCAATAGCGAACCTCCACCCTACGTCTCATTCCTCCAGTAAGCAGTCTGATCTCCTGAATGGGCAACTTCTGCCATTCTCGATGGAGAGCTGCCTCCACTTGTGCCAGAATCTGTACAGGTGGGTTCAGTGCCTATACTCGATACCAGAAGATGCCCGAAACATGTTCTGTCGGGCTTAGGTCAGGACTCAAAGCAGGCGAGGACAGGGTCGCCACAGCTTGATTTTGGAGTAAAGCTGTTACTTCTCGTGAAAGATGTGGCCTAGCATTGGCAGCCATGTATACATGTCTGGTGGCGAGTGCATGGCTCTCAAAATGCGGCACAACTGGTTGCAGGACGTTATGAATGTAACAATCAACATTGAGGTTGCCTTGGATGGTGACAAGAACTACCTTGAAATCATGTAACAGGAAACCCCCAAACCATTACTGAATCTCCACCTGAATCTCCTGGATGTGTAGGCCGCATTTTTATGACACCAAACGCTCAATCGGCCATCTGTGACATGGAGAAGGAACCAATGGACTCTTCGCCAGGTCCTTAGATTCCAACCTCTCCGGACCAAACACCACTTTAAACGGAGTCTCTAATGATGATCAGCAAGAAAGGGACGCTTGGTTACCCTTCTGGCCTTCAATCCCGCCTATTTCAGACGATACTTCGCTGTTCTGGTGGACATCAGTCTATTGGGTAAGAATTGACTTTTCAGAACAGGAGACGTTGCAAAGGGTTGACGACGTCATGCCGAAGCAGGACCACGTCCTTGTGCTGTGGCGTCGTGCGTGGTCTCCCTGGCCGTGGGAGTTCCTTTACAGCATTGATATGCCCGTGTTTTGGTACCAGTCTGCTGATTTCGATGTAATGATACCCCAGTTGGCGTCGAATACTTTTGAAGGTCATGCCTGTCGAATGCATGCCAATAATACGCCATCTTTGGGCTTTTGTTAAAGTTCAACGTGTCATATTCAACGATTAAACTTCAATAATGAAAGACAGTGAAGTTAAATGTTCACAATTGCAGTTTATTGATACTTCATTTTGAGAAATATATGGGTGGCATGAAGCAGATGCATGTCGTTCTGTTGTGGGAAGTCACAGTTGAAATTGTACTGTCCTATCATTTTGATGGAACACCATTCGTGACATATTAATTGCAAGTAAGTGGGGGGCTTTTTTTTACTCCTCAGCCTTTGGCTAAGGAGTATTGTCACTTTGCTGTTTCGTGTCCAAGCCATATCTCTGTAACTAACTTAGGGCATTTGATGAAACTTGCATGCTGTAACCACTGTATACTGAAGTTGTGCCCCTGACAAGTTTTATGTTTGGGGAAAATTTAGTTTTATTTAAAAATTATAAAGTTGTCTCTGAAAACCATATATGGCTTATGTATTCCGAAGATTTCTAAATATTCAGCAGCAGAAATACTTTATTTCATTGGATAAGTATACGTTTGGAGGTGTGACTAGTCTGACTGGGGTCTGGCCTCTTGGTTGGCCAACAGCTAAGCGAAATACGTCCAGGGGTTTAGCAGATTATATCGAGATTCATAGGATTGGTCAAAAGCTACATCCGAAACACGAAAGGCCATTCTCTTCCCGCGCGAGTTTCTATTATGAAATAACTCACGCGGGTAGACACGGCTCCCTCGTATTCGCCCTGATATTGTGTACTATATGTACTATACATGTTTTCCAGTCTTTATGTATTCTCCCAACCTTACTTTTCCGTAAAAGCTTTGCTGTATATTCTCGACATTTTCTTATTCCGAAGTAACGCTCAAAACCTAACTCAACTTGTAAATAAAAGTAGACTATGAATAATAAAAAAGATTTGTACTCGTTTTTCCCCTTTTACGTCCGCAGTGGCATATTTATGTGCGGGCGCATCGTCCATGCACGGATTTTTTTCAGGCCTCGAAATTTGATCGGTTAGGATAAAATGTTTACGAAACCAATCGGTTTGGTAAATCGGTTACGCAAGACACATACGTCTATACAAACAATTAAAACATAAACATAAAATAGCTCTATTTTTACTCCTCAGCATTTGGCTAAGGAGTATTGATATCGTCGTCGTCTGTGTCGAGGCTGGATGTGTCACTTTGCCGTTTCGATTCCAAGCCATATCTCTGTACTAACTAACGTAGGGCATTTGATGAAACTTGCATGCTGTAACCACTGTATAGTGAAAGAATGAACATCCATAAACACACCCACAATTCCTGGTGAGTCCAGACCCAAATTGTCAAAGAATGAACATCCATAAACATGCACACCCACAATTCCTGGTGAGTCCAGACCCCATTTGTAAAAGAATGAACATCCATAAACACACCCACAATTCCTGGTGTGTCCAGACCCACTTTGTGAAAGAATGAACATCCATAAACACACCCACAATTCTTGGTGTGTCCCGACCCCCTTTGTAAAAGAATGAACATCCATAAACACACCCACAATTCCTGGTGAGTCCAGACCCAAATTGTGAAAGAATGAACATCCATAAAACACACCCACAATTCCTAGTGAGTCCAGACCCCCTTCGTAAAAGAATGAACATCCATAAACACACCCACAATTCCTGGTGAGTCCAGACCCAAATTGTAAAAGAATGAACATCCATAAACACACCCACAATTCTTGGTGTGTCCAGATCCTCCCTACACAACCTGATAGCATTCGCACACAGAGAAGCGTTTCGAATAATTTTACGGGAATTCGATAATCACTATCGAGCCGAGCGTATGTCCACCATCAGGGGCCACGCAAACAATTCCGAGTCTAGTACTTAGACTTTTTTTAGAATTTCTTTGAGATTATTGCATCTTCTAAACCCTAATAAGGGTCTGAGTGGGAATACCATCGAGGCTGATTTACTTTGAGATAAGACGCTCCAGTGTTTGTTGATTATTTCCCCAACAACACTGGAGACTGGCGTGTAATTGGTAATAAACCTTAGTGGCTTTGTATCAATTTGCTTTATTGATTTCATTGTTTTGCCAGCTCGGCACAACAACGAGTCCCTTCCTTTGTATTCAACATCGCCTAGGACGAGTTCAATCTCTTGTTTACAGTATCCTCTTAGAAGAAGCTTAGATTTAAATTCTTCAAATTTCTTAAAGAAATCAATACTACTACTGCTGTTTCTAGCATAACTAGTAGCCTTGCCTTTAATACAGTATTTAAAACAAGAGTTCGGGTGTGACGAATCTCTGTGCAGGTACTGAAATGTCTCAGTAATCTTCGTGTGGCATTTTATATCAAGAGTACTCTGGCGATTAAATCACTCACCCTTGAAAATATCCGTGTCTAGAAATGCCAAAGCACAGTCCGATACCGCGAATGTAAATTTCAGAAGAGGGTGTGCATTATTGGCCATTGTGAAGAAGTCCAACATTTGTGATTTAGGTCCATCAAAAATCATATATCCGTCGTCACGGAACCGCCAGTGGCCAATAATATGTTGTTTATGTATAAATTGGCTAATTAATATCCCAATATGTCTGTATATGGCTATATCACATAGTTCAGGTGTTCCCACAATCTGATGGTAGAATTTCCCGTTGAAGGAGAATTCATTCTTCCGGAAGATTCGATCAGTAATCTCAAGCATCCTGCCAGTAGTTGGCTTTTTTTTATATTTCATACTGTATGTCATCATTAGTTTCAAGTTCAAGTCTTAGTGCTTCGGTAATTTCATCAAAGCCCAGACTAGTATACAAGGACGTAATATCATATGTAACTAATATAGATCCTCGTGGGGTTTTTAGCTTTTCAATGGCATTGATGATGAATTCCTTAGTGTCGGCAATATAAATAGTCTGCCTTTTCAATATGGGCAGAAGAAAATAATCCAAGTGTCGTCCCAATTTTCCCTTAGGGGAATTACACTGGGAGATAATTTGTCTTCCCGGTACCAAAATGTCCGAAACATTCTCTGGCCTTGCTGGGTCTAAGTTATCCAGATAGTGTTTAATTTTTTGTATTTTGGGCAACAGATATAAGTGTGGTATGACTTTCCGTGCATACGGATCATACAGGTATCTGGAAGTGGGCATATGTAAGATATTATCCTTAGATAGTATGCACACTAGATTTAACACCCGTTTGTGTGAGGTACTGGTTGTGTCAATACCATCAATCTCAGTATAGTGTATACCATCATACACTTGGCTATACCCTTCACGAATGTATTCATCCTTGCTAATCAGGACAGTCGAGTTGCTTTTGTCCGCTTTTGTGATGATAACATCTAGTTCTTTAGACTGAAGTTTTTCAGGGCGATTCGTTCTCCTGATGAAAGGTTGTTGGTCCACTTGTTTACTATTTCCATATTGGAGCTCTCCAACCTGGCGGCATATAAACATACTCGGTCAAAAAAGAAACGCATTGGTGAAATGTCACAAGAAAGAGTTGATTTTTTTTTAAAATATCGTTTCTTGTGTACAATGGCCATGGATGATCATGTTTCTCAATGCTTCTGGAATGGGACAACATGGACAACTACACTGAACAAAAAATAACACACGTTGTGGCGCGTTTCTGTGGAAATTCGTGTTGAGCGACATGAAATATTCAGATTTTGACAAATGCCAATGAAACGTGGGGAAAATACTGGGGTAGTGATGGGTATTTAAAGCTGCAATTCTGAAAATAATGTGCCTTTCCCATTTCACTGTACACGAGTTACAACATGCGGAGACTTAACCTTGCGAATCGAAACATGCCGATTGGCCGCCTCCAGTTAGGTGAATCGCAGTCGGAAATCGCTCAGCACATGAACGTCAGACAGAGCTCTATTTCACGTCTTTGGAGCAGGTTTCAGCGATTCCAATCTGCAGAAGACCGGCCCCGAAGTGGTAGACCTCCCATAACAAGTGCAGCACAAGATCGCTACATCCGGGTCAATCTCTTGCGTCACCGAACCACCACAGCAACAACAACACTGGGCAAGTACCTGGTTTGAGACGGGTGTTTGCACAAGCCATTCGGAATCGACTTCGAGAAGCTGGTTTACGGGCTAGGAGGCCATACGTTGGCCCCGTTTTGCAACGCAAACATCGACGTTTACGCGTTCGCTGGTGCACGAATGTACAGGGCTGGAACTTGAGAACCTGGCGGTGAGTATGGTTCAGCGACGAGTCACGTTTCCTTTTACATAGACATGATGGACGACAACGCGTATACAGGTGCCGCAATGAACATTTTGCCAACAACTGCGTCGCCCAAGTTGACAGATTCGGTGGAGCCATCTCCAACACAGGCAGAAGTAAACTGGTGCTTGTACAAGGCAACCTGACAGCTGTACGCTATCGGGATGAAATTCTTCGCCCTCACATGCTTCTCATTTTGGATCGACAGAGAGAACTCCTTCAGCAGGACAATGCCAGGCCGCATACGGCACGTTTAACAGTGGAATACCTAGAGGACGAGAACAATAATGCGTTGCCATGACCATCAAAATCGCCAGATCTTAACACTATTGAGCATCTTTGAAACGAACTGGACAGACGTTTACGCCAGCGTAACCCAGCGCTTCAGACGCTTCCGCAACTGCCCCATGCACTGCAAGAAGAAATGGCTAGGATTCCACGTTCCCGGATTCAAAGACTCAAGGAGGTGTCGCGCAGTGAGTGCAGCTTACGGTGGCCACACAAGGTATTGACTTCCGCACCCTCGTGCGGCGCTTTTCGGTTACGAATACGCCTCCGCTGCCGTCGGTCCATAGCAAGAACATTACCACATACTTGTACCAACTGTGCTACCCCCAACAATTACTGAATTATCCCGCTTTGTATTAAAGGGGTAATTCTATTAATATTTCGCCTATGCGTTTCTTCTTTGACACAGTATATGTCTCAACCGTAGGGGTGGCTAATTGTCGAATCGTTTGTCGTTTATGGAATGAAAACGGTGTGGAGCTTTCCGCTTATTTGCGTGATTTCTGATGACACATTCTCGTCGCATATACTCTTCAAACTTAGCTTAATCACGCCATATTGCCATCTTATGTAAATTTCTCCTAGGGACGAAATTTAAACCACGTGATAATAGAAGGATATCATCATATGTTAACTTGATCTTTGATAGATTGCGAATATAATCTCTGGCTATATTCATTCTCGACTCGTGCTGCCTTGCTGAACCTCATAGCTTGAAATCTTTATGCTTAGTGCACTTAAAATTCTTTTTGGATGTCCTCTTCAGTCTTCTAGCTCCCACGCAGTAAGGTGATAATGACGCTCTACAGGGCCTACTTAACTTTATAGGAATAACGCGGACGTGAACGAAATCAAAGGATCGTGGATCTGCTAGTATGGAAATTGCTGTAGAATTGTGCTATGTATATATCACAAAAAGCCTAATATTACCTTTACTGGTTATACTAGCGTAATAATTCATATTTTTATGCGTTCCTTAGCGGACTTATAAGCATATATATATATATTATTTCTAGATAAAAAAAAAGACACCATTTCGGTGTCCCTGTGTCAGTGCTTACGTAGAGAAAGATTCACAGCCTAATTCAATCATTTTAAAACTGTTGACATTGCTTTGTTCAAATCATGGCATTGCAACAACAACATACAATGAGGGGGCTCTTCAAATTTCGAAAGTTTTTTCCATCTACCCGCCACCGTTTTGTGCGCTGAGCTGAATAAAATAACACATCTTTATCAATATGAAACCATTCCAAAACAACTCTCCACATGTCAACTTGTACATGTAGAACCTAGTGTTGTAACCAATACTGTGCAACTGTTCAATCTCCCTGGCTTTAAAACTTCTTTAGGCTGAGGAGTGCTGCAGTTTCACTGCTCCCTCATGTTTTATTTAATGCAAACGTTTGTTACATAACACCTCCTCATTATAACGCTATAGGAACAGAGTATTCCATCAAGCATGCGGTGGACGCTAAACACGTTGTTATGCCGAGGCAGATTTGGTGATTGTTTTTTCGCACAACAGTGTACTTACCTCAATTATATCACTTTATTATTATTTTAATACGGTATATCGCACATTTTCGAGGTTGATATTTTCTGAAAGCTAATACTTTGGGCCATACAACAAACATATAAAAAATCCGATTTAATTCGTTTCAGTCGATTTTTGGCCGAAATTCTGTGGTATTGCAGCTTTAAATTCAAGTCATCTTGTTACAATGCTACACCAAAGTTCATTATGAAAATAAGCTGAGATCGTCTCTCCGGCCATCCTCATTTTCAGAGCGTCTGGACCCTCGCCCTACTGACTGGGATACCAGCATAGATTTTACAAACATTTTTATTATATTAGTACATTATATCACACATTCACGAGGAAGATATTTTATAAAAGCTTATACTTTGGGTCATACATAAAAATAAAGAAAACCGGGTTTAATTCGTTTCAGTAGACCTTTGGCCGAGATTCTGCAGTAAAGCACCTTTTAATTCAAGTCACACCAAATTTCATTATGAAAAAAAGCTGAGATCGTCTCTCCGGCCTTTCTCATTTTCAGGGCATCCGGGACCTGGACGGCCGCTGGACCCTCGCCCTATTGGCTAGGACAATCGAGCCCCAGCCCCTTTCACAAAATCCTGTATCCGCCACGGATTCGTATCTCTAAATTTTTAAGACAATCCTATTTTTATCTACAAATAAATAGTGTTGTAGAACGATATAATCGTTTTTGATATTGATTGTGTCAATTTTAATTCACGCGCGGATTTGGGTTTAGAAATGCAGTTGTTGTTTTTAGATCACTCATACAGTTATCTTGGTGCACATGCCACATGTCAAAACGCTCGAGTTTCCGAACTGGTAAGATTCCTCAACTATATACTCTGGGTGGGCACATTATCTCAAAGTAG
>JAVFBZ010186865.1:0-10411 GCA_032466195.1 Katharina tunicata
AGTTAACATATGTGTACAAAATTGTAAGTATCATTTTTGAATTTCATTTTGCGTTTCTTTTTTTGAAGAGTGTAGATAGAGGAAATAACTAAAAACGTAGAACTGAATAATAAAACAAATAATCCTTATGGACTTGAACATTCTGTTCATTTTAGAAAAACGAACAAAGGGTCATATTAGAAGATACAATCCAGTAACCGGTACTCTGCGAACTCTTTGTGAAAAGCAACAGCGAAACAATGGAGTACGTAATCAACAACACAACCCGACAAAATTAGTAGAATGTAAAAATGCGGTACGATGCTGATGTGTTATGGTCTTTGTAAATAATTAAATTATATTTATATACAGTGTACTTACGTCCTTCTGCCGAATATATAGTTGCAATAGAGGAGTTGGGCCCAAATCCCAGAAAATTATAGGCTTGCACCCGTACCTCGTATTCCAAGTAGTACTTATTAATACCCACTGTAGATACGGATTTGTTGGTGATCCCAGGCTCAATTTTCTGAAAAGTAAATTTCATTGTACAAGATTCATTGTAGGCTTCTATCGTCATGTCAGAAGACCCCCACCCAAACTATTATAAAGGTGATACTTTGGGCCTAGAAATAGTTACATCTGGCAACTCATTTAAACTAATTCAAAAATGACCTGTCCCTCGTTTTTACAGGAATATGAAATGGAAGATGTCACGGCAGTTCAATCATTTTAACAGGAATTGAATAATAATTAAACATCTTACTATAGTTCAGTCGTTTTCACAGAAATTGAAGAACACGAAAGATCTTACTATGTTCCAATTGTGTTGACAGGAAGTGAAAAATCTCACAGATATACAATGGTTTTGACAGGAATCGAATGATTTGAAAGATCTGTCCAATCTCATTGACAAGAATTGAATATTATTAAAGATCTACCTATGGTTCAATCCTTTTGACAGGTATAATATAAAAAACATATTTTTCTAACTATTTTTCAATCTTTTGGACAGGAACTGAATACTATGAAAGGTCTTACTTTGTTCCAATCGTTTTCCTGGCCACCTTTTTGCCTCCAGTACACTTTATATCCGATCCCTTCACCGTTAAGATCTTCAGCATCCAAAGGCTATAAATCAAGAAAATACAGAAATAGCATCTTATCCAAATTACTGACACCAATGAAAAGAATAAGAAGTCTGGGCATTTTTAGTGTATACTGGTTCACTTTCAGTTATATTTACAGAAGTGAATGCCGATTTTAGTTTATCAGCCAATTCAGAATCAGAAGATCAACGGTGAGCAAACAATATATATACAATCCCTTGAAAAATAAGTTATTAACCATACGGACCAAATAGTGATTATAAGGTAATCTTCTACTCGGGCTAAGTAACTACTTTATCTCTCGGCAGTTAAAGTCACTCTGAGTGGTGAACTCATATGTGGTTTAATGGCATATGATAAGAATACAAAGTACGGTAACATACAAAAACATTATGATATCAAACACGTATAATTATAAGTAGGACGTTCCGCCGATTAAATTCAAGAATTATAGAAATTATGTCTTCTTGTGTTATTGGAAATAGATGACAATCAGACATTAGTCTTATTATAATTGAATTAAGGTTTTGTTAAGTAAATTGTTTTCATCTTAACATTGTGTTTGTCATTCTGTGTCCACACGTGACACGTGATGGAAATATCTATTGTCATATCTCCTCAATTGTCCGCATCCACCGGACAGGAACTTGCCGCAAATTTGGAAAAACGAACTGATTGATACTTTTTTTTAATGCTACTTAATTTATCTGATTTCCGAAATATGAAGTTCATTCTTTCTTAAAGCATCGAAATCTGTTCCTGATCAGATAATTACAAATAGTCATGTTTTAAGACAGCATTTCGCCGGAAAAGATTCTATATATACTTCTCTACTTCGATGTGTTAATTGTTAATTGAGCACTTTTCTTCAGTAGCAATTTACTCACCGTCCAAGTCATCGTTAAGGTACCAACTGAACCTCCGCCCCCCCCTAGGTCATATGGGGCAACAGCCGGGGGTGCCCACAACGTACTATAAATCACTAAAACATTGAAAACAATTGATTCATAAATGACTACTGAACATAAAAAACGTGTTTGTCTATCATTATTTTCAGCAGATCGCTTTAGTCTGATGTTAATGACTTAATGTCTGGACACCATGGCCAACATCCAAGAACGTGTTTATAGAACCTGTGGTCAAGTGTAGTTCCCATGTTCTTTCTTTGGTCTTAGGTGTCCAAGACATTTTTCGCGATTGTCACACAGCCACAAAGCGAAATATCAAATGGCTGTGGTGCTAAGAAAAGGTGAGAGCAAACGTGCTAGTTTACTTTTCGCGGATCCCAAACCTAGTTGTATTTACTCTCTACGTTGAGTTTAATAAAATATTTCAGCTTTTACGGCGGCAAATTAATCTATCTCATGTCGTTTCGGTAGCAGTCACAGAATTAGGAACTGTGCCTTCTGCCCGAGGCACAGGTTCTATTTCAACAGACACTTTTCCTCGTCTGTTGTTTTTGTGTTGTCTTTGATTGCACGTTCTATACTGCACTTATATTGCACGAAAGTACATTGTCATTATTACGTCTAACGATTAGATTTCATGAGTTTGCCCCACAATTGTACCATATAGCATGAGCATTCTACTTACATGACGGTTCACTAGGCTCACTGACTCCGAATTCATTGATGGCCCGGATCCGAAATTTATACAAGTTTCCCGGCTTCAAGCCTTGAACAGTATATCTGCGCTGAATCTCTTCTTCTGTCATTGTCAATCCGTCATCCACTCCTGTCAAGTTATTTATCATACAATTTTTGACACAGATCTATTCAATTGTTTTGGGGTTTTTTTCATTGACATCGGTTCTTTCGTGAATCACTGGTATTCATCCAGCTTTTATATTCATACAGGAAACATTAACATTTTTGTTTATGGCAATTTCAAATATGCCGAAATTCATTTTTTGAAGGTAATTTTGTTTGAAATTTCAATTATATCGGCGATCACAAGATATTGCATAATTTTATATATTCCAAATGATTATGACCGTTAGGCCAGTGGACTTACTTCATATCAAAGTGCATGGGTTCAGATTGGGGTTATTAGACTTACTGGATGATAAAACTCGCCATCTTTTTTGGAACTCTGGATAAACCTCAATGATGTAGGAGAGTATGGGCCGGCCGTGATCATCGGAAGTAGTCCATCGAAGTATCATAGAAACAGCCGTCTCACTGGTGGCCTGCTTGTACACACCGGCAGGGGGCGATGGAGGACCTGTCGGGTGAATATATTTCAAAAGTTGACACAACTCATTCATTACTTAACCGATCTTTCTTAACGACTCTTGACGAGTGATTTATTCACAAACCTCCAAAAACTGTGTACATCAATGGCAAATGAAAGTTATTCAACGTTTTACATATAGCAATAATTTGTAAAACTTTTTGACAAATTTAATAGCAAAGTTTTATTCACATGAGCACATTTACCTATTATGAAAATCGAAAAAAGCAAACCAATTCAGCCGATTATTATTGGTATAAAATGATTTGAAACAAAGTTTCTGTAATCTCAAATTCAGCAATGTAAAATATTCTCCATGATATTTTTGAGTACTGTTTAAGTTGTTTATCGACGGCAGGTAAGAAGCGCATTTATGTTTTTTATTGCTCTTTTCATTTGTACCCCAATGGAATTTTACTTATATAGAAATATTATCCTCCAAAATCATTTAAAACTATTGCATTGGGTAGATTATAAGAATGTTTTAATTAATCGGGTGGAATGAATACAAAGTTACCTAAAATAGTAATTTTTGCCTCTGCAGACGCTTCGTCGTTTACAGTTCGAGCTACGCATGTGTAAATCCCATCATGTTCAAACTGGGCATTTCGGATATACAGACCTCCAGCATTTCCAAACGCTCCCTGCAGGCAAAATGAGGTGATCATAATCAGTGACAGGTACATTGCAGACTCAGAAATGGTGGAATTGGTTATTGAAGAAAATACGCAAGTGGTTTAACTCAATATACTGAATCAAATTAATCGAATAAATCAACTGAACGAATGTGGGGAAATTAGGTCAATATGGGATGCGACTGGAGGAACCTAAGGTTTGGAAAAGGAGGGAAATCTACGCTTTGGGAATAGTCTGAAAGCTAATGTTTGGGAAAGATGGGGAAATGTAAGCTGTGTGAATATTGGGAAATCTAAGTTTTGAAAAAGAGGGAAATCTAAGCTTTGGGAAAGGAGGGAAATCAAAGTCTTGAAAGAGAGGGAAATCAAAGCTTTGGGAATTATGGAAATCTCAGTTTTGAGAGAGAGGTAAATCTAAAGTCTTGAAAGAGGGGGAATTCTCACATTTCCGATGGAGGGAAATCTAAGTTTTGAGAAGGGAGTGAAATCTCAGGAGAAAGATTTTTTGATCCAGTACATTTTAACAAGGTAATGAATATATTGATGAAAATCTTACCGATAGTTTACCAATGTCTCATTTTGTTTTTAAAACAGGTTTTAAAACTGTGCAAATGTGTAAAAATTTCTCAGAAATAATACTTTCAGTGCATATATACATGTATTTTAAAAAGTGTACTTTAAGTGCACATCTCTTCCAAATGGTATTTTAAGTGCGTAATGTCTTCAAAATTGTACAGAAAGTAAATGTCTCTTACCCTTCCATAATAAGGATCACCGTCCACATCTATAATCCTGCCATTGAATTTCCACACGTAGATCGTATCTATTCCCGGTGGGTATGAAGCCACGCACGGTAGGAACTCTGTATCGTTGAGGCGTACAGACCTTGGGCCTGGTGGAGTGTTGATCACGATACTATCTAAACAACCAGAGAGAAACACAAATGAATACATTTATTACAAATAAGGCAGAGGCACTGCAAACAGTTCATTGCTCTACTTCTTTAACTGCTAAAATATATACCCTTGAAAATCTTATGGGGTAATGCTTTACATCAATTTGAACTTATGACGCAGATTGCGGGTTTTTATATGGGATTTTAAGCTTCATGCAGTATTTACATGTATAAAGGAAATATGATTGTGAAGTGTGATAGGTATACTTTTTGCTTAATACATGGTGTCGTATGTAAATCCCACTAGTTACGGACTACGATTAGTTTTTCAATGGAGATTGAAGGCGGAACAACACTGCGATGACGGGTAACGGCAGAAACTAGCTGTCCGATACATGACGAGCGAGTGAAGTGGGACACCAGGCTCGCCCTGTTGTCAATACGTTCAATTACTTGCTTTTCGCGTAAGCAAGCAAACTTTTCTTTCTCTACATTTATACAACAATATAAACCCAGGTAGGCCTACTGTCAAAGCAGCAGAGCAGCGGCTAATATGTCATAATTCACTACAGTGACACCCAGCGGACTAGTTATGTCGGTATCCCATTGCCAGTAGGGTGCATGAAAGTCTACCTACCTTGAATTTCCAGGAATCCGCTGGACGAGTCAGAACCTAGACTGTTGGTTGCCGTACAGATGTAAGTCCCGGCGTCTGACATCTCGACAGGTGATATGAAAAGGTCACCGTTTGTGGAAAGAGTAACACGGCCTGGAGCTGTGGAAACGCCCAGATCAGCTTGATTCTTAGACCATGTGAATGCGGGGAACGGAGCTGCTTCTGGCTGACAGGATATCGTCGCGTTTCCACCCACTGCAGCTCGCATCGTATGAACAAGTGGATTCTTTGCGAATGTTGGTTTAAAAGCTGAAATATAAATATAACCCAGTCGCTCAAAATATGTCGACCGTTCTGTCGTTATTCTAGCATTACACTTTCTTATTCACGTTTAGTAAATCTCTTTTCTTTATCCCTCAGACGACATTCCCCGAAAACTAACTCCCATTAAAAATATCAATTTCTGTGGAGATAGCTGTGATAAAGATTTTAATGTGTCAAAATATCTGTAACTGAAGTAACAATATTCATAACTGGACAGCAGATATCTCGAATGGATTAACAGATATCAGTCATTCTTAAGCGACATATGGTATGGAGTGAGCGGCATATGCGGCATATGTATATGTAAATGTATATGAAACAGGTAGCAGCAATTGTTAAGAGTCGCTGTCTGTTGTTGGAATACAGCGCCGTCATATAAGTGAAATACCCTTGAGCACGGCGTTAAACACCAATTAATCAATCAATCAATGAATCATAGATATCTGTTATTGAAACTTTGTTTACAGGCATATTGAATGAGAACATTAGATTGATATATCTGCAAGTAAATAATGTAGACTTAGCTGTAAACCCTTAAGCAATATGTCTTCTTTCATTACAAATATACTTTATTGTTACATTGTCTTTATTTTTTAGGACGTATAGATATCTGTAATATTGGACTTAGTTATGATACTTCCTGTTTTAGCAAAGTATGATTCTACAAAAAATAAGCTAAGATAGGTTTGGCTGAAGATTCCACGCAATGACTTACACAAAACTCGGATTTCCGCCGAGGTAATTGACGTTCCATAAACATTAGAAGCTGAACATTGATATGTGCCGTTATCCCTCTGTGGATCTAATTGAGGGATCTTTAGAATGAATTTATTAACTTCTATCACTCCTGGATCAGTTACTATTGGGAGTCCATTTTTGTACCAGACATAAGTGGCGGCCGGCACAGCCCGAGCTGCACAGCGCCATGTCAGAGCGCCACCAACATCAAGATGCTGGTTTCTCAGTGGAAATTCAAAATACGGCTTCGCTATCAAAGAAAATAATAAGTTGATAACTTAGTTGAAGAAGACCACGTCTTATACTAACTGCTCAAACAATAAAACCTACTTTATAGCTTCTGTAAGATGCCACCAAATTTTAAATCGATATTTTAATAAAAAGTATTGCGTTATTTATAGGTAATAGCTATGTAAGGTCGTTTGTGTTACCTTTTAAGTTTTTTGGGGTACTTTTTTGTGTTACCTTATAACTTTTTTGGTACTTTTTTGTACTATTTAAAACACAACTTTGACCACAACTTTACGTTACAGACATTTTTTAGTGTAGACATAAAAATATATATATTTAAATATACCTTAAATATGTATTTGACTTTGGCTTGAAATGAGCTCACCTGCAACTTTGAGATGAGCTTCTTTAGAAGCCTGTGCTGCTCGGGACCGCCTGGCCGTACAGCGATAAGTGCCACCGTCCTCAAACTGTACGTCAGGGATTGAAATGACACGAGCGCTGTCATGGTATGTTATCTTTGATGGGAATGGTCCATCAAGTCGAGACCACGAGTAATATATAGGCATCCTAAATAAATTGAATAATGTTGTCATTATGTTCTATATATTTTTAAAATTTATTTTTCTTTATGAATTTCTAGAATTCAGAATTTCCGAAATTTGAAATTTCGCTTCCGTAATAACATTTCCATTGATCCATTGTTTGAAGATCTTTCGAGTACGCTTTCCTTGAATGTTTTTGGTTTAAACAGCCGTTGGATACAATCCCTTTCCGGGGTATACCCCAGCACAGAAATGATGTTGTTATGAATAGCATCTTGATGTTCCAAGTTCATAAGTTCACCGGAAGTTGCCACTTATATTTCAAAAGAAAAATTGTCACCTATGTTCTTAAATTTTTTATATAGATAAAACAGGATTAAATATAATTTTGAATATGGTAAGGATTCTGAAAATGTTACTTACGTGCCATAAGCAAAGCACTCCATTCTGACTGTCTGGCCTCGTAATGGAGTCTGTGGCATAATCTGAATAAAGTCATCCTGAATTTGGGGCCCCCAAGCTGTCTGTCCTATTGTTATCAATTACAACCCTTTAAGAACGCATATATTTTTATCATATCATTGATGAGTGTTGGGCATATCTATCTACCACATTGTTAAAATAACTGCACACGTGAGTTTAATAGAGAAAGGAAATTTACTCAGAAAGATAATTAATCCTTTTAACTTCTTACACATCCAGCACTATCTTCCATGCTTTCGCTGTTCTAAAATGTCAGAATGTAGAGCTAACTTGAACACCATCAAAATTCTATAATACCAGTTTCCACTATTCACAACAGTTAAAGTATACTTAAATACCAGTCACGTGAGCGTTATTCCAAACAATTAAGGTATAATTAAAAGCTTATTATGCTAGCATTGTTCCAAAAATATACTCAAAAGCTTGATAACAATTCTACTTGCATATTAAGATAGAAGAATATATTACCTGCATCGAGGACAAACAAGGGAATAGGAAGACTTGTACGACTGGGAGGCTGGGATTTCCCTTGAAAGTTCTCTATCTTATCCAAATCGTATGGACCACCCAATGAGACAACACAGTGGTATTGGCCCTCATCGACTTTTGTCACTTCAGAGAAATACATCTTCCCGTTGTCAGAAACAAAAATATAAATCTGGTGTTCTGGGCGGACAAAGTTTTCCGGAGTGTCCCTGAACCACTGGTATGATACTCCTGCAAGAACCGCATCGATAAGAGTTCAAATGTACCAGTAATTGTAGTTGATTCGTTAGAAACTTTTAATGTGAAGAACAGTTTACTATAAGCGTATAGTCACAATCGAGAAACACGAAGTCATAATAAAATTATAGACCATACCAAGTTATTACTAAAAATGCTATTACATATTCTGTAGGATTATTCGTTTTCCACTGAAAGCCACTTCAACTGAACTACTGTCTGTAAAATATATGGTTGGCTGTTCATGCTACATGTGTTGTAGTAATCATGTCGCTGAAGTAAATGCATATTAAAATGTTTTATTCTTTGTTCTGTACAGTAGTACAGGTTCTGTTTTGCTATGGTTAAATTCTGAGTACTTTATTTTTGTCTACAAGAAATACATCAAAGAATCAAGGCACAAACACTGCACCATATAATTTACTTACAGTACTAGTTCAATTGTAGTGGCTTTCAATGGAATAGGAGAAATCCTAAAAAAGTGTAATAGCAGTTTTGCTTACAACTTGGCAGGGTCTGTAATTTGACTATGACTTTGTTTTGTTTTCTTCCCTTCTAATAGAACCATTATATACACAGACACTGTCATTTTGCATTAAGAGTTTCCTGATTTATTTTAGATGACTTTACCGTTCAAAACACTCTATTAAAACATTTTCTCGTATTCTTAAAGCTGTCCAAGCTGTATGAAGGAGATTTAATTGGGGAGGTTATCAATTTATTGGACTAACCTGGCTTGTGTACAGGGGGTGTACATTCAATCATCGCTCCTTGATACTCATGAACGTTAACTGTTTCTCTGCGAACGTTTGAAAACTGTCTTAATTCTGAAATTCATTAAAACGATAAAGGACAGTTAACACTTTGAAAACAATATAAATTTGCCACCTGAATTATTACGCTAGGTGGTAGATATTGTGCATGTACATGTATGGGTATTAAACAAATCAGCGCGAGTTCGTTACATACATGTGAAGGCGATGGATGCTTATTATAAATCAGATCTTTCAGTCGATTCACGACTATCTGTTTGATCGAATTAAAAAGTTGCTTTTAGCCTTGTAATTTTTCGGTTTGCTATAAATGTTCAGTCAGGAACATTCAATGATTACAAAGACAACATTCTTACTTTAAGATTCTATCGTTTGTTAAATTGAGCCTTACCTCCAAAACTGATCTGTATAGGGTTGGAGATTGTTATTCCAAACCCGTTTTCTGCTTCGCACTGGTATTTCCCTAGATCCACGGTGGAGTTGGGTCTAGACATGGAGAATCGCCCCCCTGTGATCACGTAGCGGGGATTAAGTTCAGACGTGACCTCCTGTTTATCATTATCTATCAGTTTAAACCACTTATAGGTCGGCATCGGGTTACCTATGGCGACACAGTCAACGAAAACGGCCTCGGCATCGGAGAGTATGACTATATCATGGGGCTGTTCAGTGATGTTGGGACCTCGTTGAACGTCGTTAAGATTGATGACATCCGTACCGTAATCTGTTATAACATAATAAAATATTCAGAGAAATGTGTCAGTGATTATGTATTATGTGATTGTTATATCGAAGACCGAGTCTCTCCTTAAAAAGCACCATTATACATCCGGAAGAGGTGGATTTACATATCCAACGGGAACCAAAACGTATGTGGTATGCGTAGTTCATATAAAGAACATAATTAGTGTTCGAGCACAATTATTTAATTTTCCCAACCAAAAGTCTTCGCATGAAGACTACTGACTTCACAGTAAATGTATCAGGCAACACCACCAGTCAGGTCGTTAAGAAACATCAGCAGACCCAGGTCGCTAGGAACCATCAGCAGATTCAGGTCGTTAAGAAACATCAGCAGAGTAGTTAAGAAACACCAGCAGAGTCAGGTCGCTAGGAACCATCAGCAGA
>JAVFBZ010186875.1:7685-24586 GCA_032466195.1 Katharina tunicata
TTCTAGCACTATCATCGTTTCTAGCCCTGTCACTGACACCGTTTCTAGCACTCTCACTGACACTGTTTCTAGCACTCTCGCCGTTTCTAGCACTATAATCGTTTCTAGCACTGTCACTGACACTGATTCTTAAACTGCCACTGACACCGTTTCTAGCACTGTCAGAGACACCGTTTCTAGCACTGACACTGACACCGTTTCTAACACTACCACAGTCACCATTTCTAACACTATCACTGACACCGATTCTATCACTGTCACTGACACCGTTTCTAGCACGGTCACTGTCACTAGCACTGTCACTAGCACTGTCTGAAAAAATGATATAGGGCGAAAAAAGCAACACCTTACCAATAGTAATAAACACCTGCTAACTGCACCGTCATGCTCACTTGAAGATGGCGTAAAATACCAGCTATTTTCCGTTTTCCCTTTCATCCGTTTTACACATGAAGATTTAGGGGTTTAAGTGTATCGGCCAAAGAGTTTACCAAAGCGTCGTTATCTGAGACCAAGTCAAAACTATACCTGGCTGACCGCTAAAAAAATCAAGCAATTCATAAGTATTAAATTTAAATTAAGATATAATACAAATTTATTTTTACTGACTATGGTGTGAATATTTAAGATACATGAGTTTGTAAAATGAATACAATTTTTATGAATGTATTTAAGTCATTTTGTACCGTGAAAACAAAGTAATATAAAATTGTTTTAAATTTTTTGGGGATTTCTTAATAAATAATAAGAATGTGGAACTATTATTGGTTCTTCGTTACGAATGGCTTTATAGTATACTAAACTAGTTCACTTATCCAAATTATTTAATAAACTGAAACTCAGTAAGTCTCATATATCCACTGAATGTTACAGTCGATTAAATTCAGTCATCATTCCGCCATATGTCTATTGGTCTTTGGAGTAAATCGAACTGAATGGTGCTCTTGAGAGAGTGGCTTGAACCACCAAACGCGTCATTGTATTTTCCAAAGGTTTTTTCACGATTTTCACAGATACATATATTAAAACTTGTTTATGAAAGTTTTTAAATTAACAATGAAAATGATAACAATACTAATATCACAGAAAAAAGAAACATTTTGTGAAGATACTATTTACGGGTTAAATATATCAGGAGGTTTTTTTCTAAATGCAATTTTCTTGAACTTGTCTTTGTTAAATTGAATTGAATTTGATAAATCAATTGAGACTTGAATGGCTTTAAGTGAAACCTGTTAGCTACATTTATTGTAACTGTTGGGCTGCAGCCAGTTCCATCACAACTTCGTTTTGTGTCGTTTTCTTCAAAATTAGAAATACAAGATACTGTCAGAAGGTTACAAAAACATTAGATTAGTGAAAAGTTGGTGCATGTAATTAGGGTCAAATTTCTACATTATGGTTATTTTAGGTTCTCGGATGACAATGTATATGCATGCTATTAGGGTCAAATTTCTACATTATGGTTATTTTAGGTTCTCGGATGAGAATGCATATGCATGTAATTAGGGTCAAATTTCTACATTATGGTTATTTTAGTATTCTCGGATGACAGTGTATATGGTAACGTACAATGTGTGTTTATTATAATTTGATGTTATATGTGTAAATTGACTTTGCTGACTATTAAAAGAACAGATACAAAAAAATATATTTTAATGATAAATCCGTTAAGTATTGGTCGCAGTGCACTGTTCTATTAAACAAAGAGATATTCAATATTTATGTACAAACTTGCATAGGTTTATTTCTTTAATGTATGTCTAGAATTCCAAACACCATAGTTGTTTTCACATTGGTAAACGTAGACATAAGCATATTTACAGTCATTGCTCCCAGCTGTTTACGATGTTATATAACAGTATATGTTACAGTCTTTCGTCTTCGATTGTAATATCTGGATTCGTGTACATCATTTCACTACTTTTTTTTTTCTTTGAGTCTGACATATTCCTGTAACATTGAAAATAGAACACATTTTATAAGCTTTTGTGATAGAAACGTTTCAGGTAGTGAATAACCATCTCTCCCCGATGTCAGAGGAATAGTTAATGTAAACTGTTCAATATTTTTACGTATATACCCACTTATCTTACAACAGGAAAAGTAACATCTGAAAGAACATATTACCTGGAATTCTGTCCGCATAATTTACATTATTGATGCCTGATTGGTTTTACTTACATTAACCATAACTAACCACGCCTTGAACAGTTGTTTAATTCCCGCTAACTGGAGCCAGTTAAACGAAACAATAGCAATGTATAAAGATAAATGATTTCTGTCATTGTCGTACAACGGTTTAACATTGTACGTTGGGACATGGAATTCAACAGCCAGTCTAAATTGCTTAACCTTTGTTTGGAATTGGTACTTGTATTGTGCATGATTCCATTTTGATTCACGTAAATCTTCGTAACGGGCCATTAAAGGTTTCTAAAAATTGATTTCATAATCAATATCTTTTCAGATTATTTTCTTCCAATTGGTTAAGAGCAAGGTATGTAATGTATAAATCATAACGCTGCCTGGTTTGTGTTGATGTAGATGAACAATATATATACTGAAGGCTTGATAAACCCGGCAAATCAAGGCTTTCCACATTTAAATATTTAAGCCATTCAAGCCAAGAAAAGTTTGGAAATATATGCCGGCCATTACCACATATTCACGCACCAAAACTATTATCCCAATCAACCCTGGCTCATCTTAATAATTCGTAAGTCTCCAAGCCACTGATTTATAATTATACCTGTTGCTGACATATTGAGCTGACACTGAATGTATCCTTACCTTCCGAAGTTAAGTCCGTCTTCAATTGTTTCCGGTAATTGTCGGTTAAATGTTTCCGGAAGAAAAAGTGAAAGGCCACCAGCCAAGATGGCTGAAATACCAAACGTTACTAAAGGAACCGCCTGGCCTATATTCCCTTCAAAATAATCACCCTAATATGGAACAAAACAAATTTGATGTCAAACTGATACACAGTGAGTGTTTTAAGTATTATTTTTATCATCCAATTTAAATTATACTTAAAAAATGAAGTTAAGCTTATACACTCTGATTATTATAAATACAATTTTAATTGGATGATTTTCTCTGTTCTCCAGTCAAATCTAGATTTTTTTCAGAAAACGGTTGGCTAAAACTTTATTAACATTGGTTCATTTGAAACCCTTTAGTTAGCCATCAACACATTGAGTTATTGGCAGCTATGAATCAATCAAGATCGATTGGGTGGCAGCCTTATGTGCCTTGGTGCTCTCTGGGATAAGGGGCGCCAGAAAGACATGTTGCCTCGTCTGCTGCTGATCTGGCACGTCGCCATGAGTGAAATAGCGCAAAATACAAAGTGAACAATCCAACAAACACAGTCTACGTTGGTGACCATCTCGGATTCCGTGACGTTCATATATTAATAATGTTGACATTGGCAAGAACATTACTCTTGTCTCATTACTTAGACCATGCACACAAAATTAGGCCTATAAGGAAAAAGGAATGAAGGTCATCCAAGTAATGTAAATAATAAATCAAAACACTAAATCTAATCTAGTTGAAAAGATTTAGTTTTTTGATTTATTGTCTTCAAGGAAAGAAGTTATGTTACCGTAAATATATCTTGTCGCATAGCCCATGAAGGAAATTAGAAAGTTACCAGATCAGCAATATAGGGAGCAAGCATTCCACCAATCCGTGCGCACATCGATCCGGCACCCATAGCGCTATTTCTGATCACTGTGGGAAATATCTCTGACGTCACGATGTAGACAGAAGCGAACGCTGACGTGGCACAGAATTTACCAATCAACGACAGCATTATTGTTATCCATTGCATCGCTTAAACAGATAATATAAACAAATGTTGAAAACATGGAAATATAAACACTGAAGTCCCAACTCTGCTAAACTACAAGATACATATACGCATGTTTAGTTTCTATATTTCGGTTTATTAAAGCGAAATATAGAAACTTACATGCGTGTCTTGTTGTTTCTCGGAATTCAGACTTTGGTCTACTATGTCAAATTATTTATTGGGATTCACAGTATAAACACTGAAACGTTGTCAAAATGATCTTACAAAATCAGATATTTGTACATCGGAATACCATAAATTGGATCCTTTGGATTCATTATTTATTTATTTATTCATAAATGGTGTTTAACGTCGCACTCAATTGTATTTCGTTTATATGATGACCTCGTCTGTGTATGGTGAAAAAAACGGGAAGAAACCTCGTAAAAACCGACCCTGCGTCACATCATCAGTAAAACGCTTCGACATAATGCTGCTGAATTGAGCCCAAATTACATGGCTGAATATATATTACTACTCCCAAATGTGAACGTGTGTCTGTCTATGTTGATAACAACGAAACATACCTCACGAATCACCTGTGAGATAGGAATATTTAGATAACAGGTAGAAACTAGTCTAATTCTAAAAGTTTATTCTGCTTGTATAATGTTACATGGGGAATGTAGAATAATGTCCACTCACATCTATCGGCGTACAGCACGGGGAATATTGTACACACACAGGCGGTTCCGCCGACTATCATCATAGACGAGTGAAGTGGACGTCGTCCAATTCGTGTCACTGCCCAGATCAGACAAGTGTAAGCCGGTATCTCCACCAGTCCAGACAGAAAGAAATTCAAGTGAAGATTACCAACTAGATTTCCACTATTCAACGATAGACCGTAATACATCATACTGACCACCATCCTGTTTAAGAAATAGTATGTGTATGAAAGTATGAAACAAAATGGGATGTCATCTTTCTAAAGAAACGTTTCTTGTATTTCCTCAAGAAGTTTATGAATGAAAATTGGGTGTTTGCTTCATGACAAGAATAAAGAGTCTTGGAAGCGACGTTTCCGAAGCAATTATATTATCGCATGGCACAATCAAAACCCCAACAAAATGAAAAAATCAAATCTTCTGTTGTTGTTTTTATTAATATTTCTTATTAGTACTTAAACTTACCAGTTGAAAAATGACACGAGGGCGCGAAACACAAGAACTTTTGATGTGAATATTTTGGTGACACTTTCAGTATTTTGTGGTTTATTGTCTATTGTGACACTGTCTAACATTTTGTCGGTGAGTTCGGTCTTGTTAAGCCGTGCCATATTTTGTAAGACGTCTCTGGCTTGATCTTTGCGGCCTCTAGATAACAACCATCGAGGTGATTCGGGAAGTATCCTGAAGGTATCATAAATCATCATAGAATGAAAACTTAGCCAACGAGATAATATTAGCTAAAGTCACATACACACCCAAATATTCTATATTTTGGGTTTTCATAGAATCACATGAATTATATATATTTTCATTAAAAAGTAACAGTTAGAGGTATTCCGTTAATTCTGTCCCCAGATTTGAAGATAAAGGTAGTTTAAAAGCCTGGTAAAAGTAAAGAAAACTGAAATTTTAATTGGAAATGTGTCAATCTTCTGTTACATCTCAGACACACTTTGATGTACCGACGTCACTCCGCGGTGAATGATCGTGTTAGCCACACCCCTTACAAGGTTCTACCTTACCCTTACTAGTTCCAAACAAGGTCATTCACCGCGGCTGGATCAAAGTCTTTTTGAGCAAATATAGCCAGCCCTCTTTCCGTTAAATTCGAATAACTGCAAGATTTTTCCCGGTCCGTACAAGTTTTGTATCCAATGAATATTTTTTAGTTTAACGTGACTGTTTTAATTACTGAACAAACATCAAATCTTGTAAAAATCAAAATTTTGGGTGCGTATGTGGATTTAAGGCAAAAAACTAGCATCAAAATGTAGTAATGAACTTCATTTTTATTACAAGAGCAGCAGTTTGTACTCCATTACGTTGTCATTGATTGATTTATTCTTTAACAAGTTAACAGACAACTTAAATCGAGGCTTTCTGGATGACAGTTTCTAGTTTATTTCCTTTGCAGCGTATTAGTCAAGATTTTAATACCGTTCAACCGGATTAAAACCAGAAACTGTCGTCCATTAAGCCTCGAGTTACGTCATGTATAACTTTTTCTAAATGCATCTTCAAATTTTAAAAAAAATTGTAACAATATTATGAGTTTTTCAAGTACCACCAGTATATCAGGAAGAGTGCGCCTGGAGCAGAGCCGACAATCTGAAGATATTTCCAGTCTCTGATAAAATAAGCCAATCCTGCCAGTACCATGTATCCACAGGTGAACCCGTACATAATAATGATTCCACTCCATCGTCGTATCTTCGGCCCAACAACTTCGGTAACTTGAAATAAAACTTAGTTTAGTTTGTCAGTTTTAAAAGTGTCAGTCTCCTTTTAGCCCAATAAAATTGAAATGTCTAAATGCATGTATAAGCGGTGCTAATCAATATCTTTCTGCGGCATTCAATGGTGGAAGTAAAATTTGTAAAATATTAATATATCTGTATTGGTATAGTTTACGAGCATACGATCGTCAACTTATCTTATCTTCTTTAAGAGGCATATAGAAGTAGAGACACTTAGAATAACATAAGAAATTATCACTATTCAACGTCTGGTATATTTTCAGCGCAACGTTTCGGCCATGATTCTAAGACCGTTTTAATGTCCGAAGCGTTGCGCGTAAACGGATGACAGATTAACAATAGCTTGACGACAAACCTATCATCATGAAACATGCGTTTGTGTTGTTTGCTGTTCTTTAGATATATTTTAACTGTTTTCTAAATAGAAATAAATAATGATGTAGATTGAATATTGTAGTCTTACCCAAAACGAATGAGTTGACCATGAGTGCCGCATTTGAAGCACCGTTAAGTAATCTGAGAACACAGAAGCTGTAGAACTCTGGGGCAAACGCTGTGGCCACTCCACTGGATACCTGTAGGACCAGTGCTATACAAATACACGTCTTCCGTCCCAGTCTAGAGACAAATCATACACAGCTTAATAGACGATGCACTGCTTGTTATACTCATAATAAGCCTTTAATTTAGTTAGGGTCCGTAAGCTTATTTGTAAAATGTGTTCCTTGGAGATGGGAGACACAAAGCTTGACAGAGAACAAAAGCATGTGAATGCTTGGGTTTATAAGCTAAAATGTTTCATTTCTCTGGACATATATATCCATTCTAGGTCAACATCCCCGGTACCCTCCGATTATCGGCTTAAGTGTAGTGACAGGCCATTTTTTTAGCCAATTTGCGATATATTTACCGCTGAAGGCAATACTTGTATCGCATGCAAATAAACGTATCCATTAGGATATCAAGTGCATTTCGTGCCAATAAAAAACGACATAGAGCAAGTAACAGCAAAGAAAGAAAAAGAAATAAAATAGAACTTTTTAGCATAACTTAAGGTCGAAATGACTAATGCAACAAGATAATTTCTTCATAGGTCGATTTGTCAGATCTAGCGTCAGCAGCTTCGCTGTGACGTTTACAGCTATATTCAAAATGGCTAGTCGTTATATACAAGGTCAGTCAACGAAATGAATCAAAGGACCGTTTAATACAAATGATATATCATCCTCCCGTGAAGATACATCCAGAAAAACCCAAATGGAAAACAGTGATTGTCGAAAAATCACTTCCAAAGTTTCGCCCATTTCTTTCTTTCGTGATACTTTTGCTAATATCTCTTGAACACGATCTTAGTTTACACTTCATCTACACTGTATGTCGGTAACGGAACCAGAACACCTTAATTGTCTCGTTAACTGCCAAATAATCAGGTTTTTGGCACAAACATTTGAATTCCTAGTAGTCTCATTGAATTAAGAGTGTTTAGAAAACTGAATAGTATTTAATGCAGAGTATTTGTGTCTTGTTTAATTACTGTTTGAGATATTCTCAGGGTTGTCTTGGCCATATGAGTGTTTTCGTGACTCCACCACTCTAGGCCGGTGTACTGCAACTTATCACCGCATTTAGAGTTAATGACATGTAAAAGGTGGGTGCAGTGACGGATTAGGGGCTGAGCCGTGGAGCAAGTGCACCGGGGCCCGACATTTAGGGGCCCCCCACATGCAGCAAAAAAACAAATCTCGATAGAGTTTTCCGAAGGTATATTTTGTAACTTTCACATGACTTTATAGCCAGATTCGCAAAAAAAAAATAGCCAGCAGATTTCTGCTGACGACAGATCAGGCATACGATCAGTGTCGTGACAGTAGTGCTCCGTTCTCCTCCACGTGTTCACTATAAGGTTAAACCATGTACAACATGGGTGACTATCGGGTCGACGAAACTTTTACAGAAAACTGCAGATTTGCTGTTTCTTTCTCTTGTCGGTGAATCTATTTTCTAACTAAAGCAGAACATTTGTCATCCTTGTGATCATCTACGATGTATGACTGGCATAGTCGACGTATACTCTTGGCAAGTTGGCAAGAGTAGAAATTTCCTGCGATCCAAGTGGATCAATTTGGTGCGCGTATGTCAGATACTTTTCCACGACGATGAGGCAAGTTCAAAATGACAGAGCCTATATAAGTACCTGAGCTAAAATAGCTATAAAGCGTCCAATTAAAACACATTCTAAACATGACATTTCATGTATGGTGTTAATGTTTAAAAAATGAAGGTGCGTACATCGGATGAAAACTCACATGTCCGCTAGAATTCCGAACAAAATTGAGCCAATCAAAACTCCTCCCATAAACACCATCTGCGCATGCGTTCTATATGACACTTTGTCACAGACAAGATCCAACTTAAAACAGCAAATGAAATGTGTATGGGTTAAATAAAAAGACATAAGGTACATTAGAAATAAATAAGATTACAACAAAATGAGGAAAATATGTTACGAAAGATAATGTATCAATAAGAATACCAAATTAAACTACAAGAAACGGTAAAAAAAATAGCGACACTATGAGTGCCTGATCTTCTTTTGAAAGTCACAGAATTTTTTTCGAATTAACAAGGCTTTGTGTTTCTTTTTTTTTTTTTGTAAGTTGTTCAGAAATTGACTTCTTTAATGGGAAAACATTAATGGAGACGGAAGCAATTCAACATTCTAAACTACTGATGTTGTCAAAGCTTAGCCAAAGGCGGATTTCACCGATGACATCAATATTTGTTTTGAATATAACTTAACCCAGTTAGTACATTATGTCGTAAATGATGCCTGGAACGGTAACTGGAATAATATTGTGTTACTAAATGGACACTTTAAGTGAGGTTATGTGGATTACCTTCGTCACTACTGTGATCTCAAAGACGCTTTTGTCATAGACCCATTCTGAACATCGTTCTTTACCAGTCACGTTTACGTCTCCTCCAAACCAAACGGCTTCTTCTGTCACTTTATAACGTTCACATTCACTGTATTCCTTTAGTCCGTCTTTGTTCACAATCATAGGTATTGTGTAATTCACAAAGCGCTCTTGTGTCGGAGTCTGTATTTGATACGTATCGTTCTGCCATCCTGGAAGTGAGCACCTTTAACAAAGATCATAGGAAACATAAACCAGAATGCATCAAAGCCTTACGTGCTATAGTATCAATGAACAACCCATTGAATAGAATTCAATTCAAATCAACGAAAGCCATGCGAGATGGAGTTGAAATTTGTGAAGAAATGAAAATCAGCAACGCTCGTCTCTCCCATAATGATTGTAAATCGTAGTTACTTGTGGCTGGGGAAGAATTAACTACGATACTTAATATTTTAATTATGTAAAAAAAATGAATCATCCTACATTTGACATGTCATCATGAAAGCATTACTGTGAGCAACAAGGACACTTCACATTTAGAGGGTTGTACTTGGATGTTAATGTTGATTGCTGCTTAATATTGGTTTTACTCTTCCCAGCTCACACTTCAACAGACACAGAGGGATAAAGCTTTCACATGCTTTTGGTCATGCAGCCTTGTTGTGGTAAACCTTCTCTATACATCTTGTTTAAGCGGCATTTTGAAGCTGGGTACATAACAAAAACATGACGACTAAGATGGATTTACCAATATACCCAGAAGTTGAAAATCCATCTTAGTCGTCATGTTTTTGTTCTCTATACATGTCATATCTCATATATTTATCTAATATTCGCCAATAGATTTGTCGGGTTATTGCCGTAGATTACTGTGCCCTGACGCCCCTTTATTGTCCTGAATTATTTATTGCATTATTGCCATCGCAATTTCTCAAAGCACGTCGAAATGATGTCACTAACTATAACTGAGGGGTTGCAAATATCTGTTTTCATAATATCTGAATATTTTCCCCTTTTTCAACAGATGTATTATCTAAATTAGCTTTTCGTAATCTTTTGAGAATAACGAATGGCCTTCATAAGATTCGAACGATAAGGTGCCGGGTCAATGTTTAGGGGGATTTTGTTGTTTGTTGTTGTTTTTCCAGGGCTTACCTGTGGAATGGAACCCCTGCTATGAACACCGTAATGACCATCTGAATGCCCGTAAGGGCCTTAGGGAGCATTATCAACGCATATTGTCGTTTTTGGTAGGCTCCAAACTCGCCGAGCTGTTCCAGGAGTTCGTCAAATTTCATCCTGCCTCCTAACCTGATATTATAGAACTGGCATCAATTATGCACTGTTTATAACATTCTTCCCCCACACACTTTAAAACGTATACACAATTGGGAAGATTCACAAAATATATTGCATGTCACGAATCTATTGTTATTCGAGTAAATAATGTTAAGATATAAAATCGAAGTAGGTTATATAAACATATATTTGAAAAAATTAAGACTCTCATGGTATTGTTCCTTATAATTCTTCGCAAAGCTGTTTACTGTATTCAAAAGTAGAACACGTCTTTCAAGATGTTCAAAATAAGAATAAATAATTTTGCATAAATGTGAAAGGGTGTATATTTTTTGGTTTTATGTAACCTAGTCCAAGGGAGATTAGTCACATTGTTATATTGTACAAGTAAATCTGGATTATCAACCTTGTGAAAGGCATGCTTTCTTTTTTTTTTTCAATATGGCTGCCTGAGAGATAAGCTGGTAACCACTATTAGTTATCCGAATCATTTTGTTTTTATCGGTGATTGTCATCATAAAAGGTGTGTGTATATATATTATTTTGATGCTAACAGTTTCTTATTAAGTACATTTTACAAGTATTTTTCACACAATGTATGTAAAATTGAGTGATCATTTAGCATAACGAAAATTGGATGGTTCATAGTGTGTTAATCATGCTAATTCTATCTAATGATTTTTAACCAAACTTTGAGATAATCTTTTTGCTTAACAGTAAGCTAAAGGTCAATTGAAAACTTTTAACTGTAGTATAAAACATATTATTAAGTTACTTCAATGCTATTTTGGTGGTATTTCCATTGTTGTGATAGCGTCGATATTCTTTTTGTCATGAAGACCACTGAATGTTATCCATATGTGATTGCCATCGGCCTTGTGCTATTGGAGGAACATTTTGCGGTTCTTTTTGTAAAGGTTGTAGTCATACAGTCTTTTGTAAGATGTTATATGAGCCTAGTTGGGTGTATATGAGAAATTGTAATTTTAGTCCATTACAATGCACACATGCACATGGGTTATTAAGTGTATATCATTTACAATTAATTTGGTGTGTGACCCGTACAGTTTCATGGTTATAGTTATGCTAAAGATATTTTCCAAGTTAAGCGACTCTGCACACAGGTACGTACAGTGTTAGGTTTGATTGGTACTATCTTTTGGAGCACGGACTTAAAGCCTTCATGGGTATGAATGTCAGATTAAAGTGACAATAATCTACCTAACTTTGTATAGCTTAAACATTGTTGTGTATGTTGACTTACGTGAACTAGTAATATTATTCATGTAATAGTTTTCCTGTTTTGCACACTTTTGGTAATTTGGTTTAAGATATGTATTATGTGTAGGCCTAGATACCGGGACCATACGAGCTGTAGTGCCAGTTGTCAGTTTCGCTCCAGTTCTATCCGACCACTGGATGTTGTCATGGGCTGTCCAATGCCAACTACTTGGATTTTCTTGGTTAGTTTTCATTTATGTATATATGTTTCATTGTTGTTTTTTGTTCTAATTGTATTTAATTGTTCATTAAGTTGTATTTTAGTTGTTTGTTACAAAAATGGTTGTTAAATCAATAATTGTGTATCACTAACCACAGGCTGTCTGTGCAATAAGAGCTAGAAATATGCTAGAACTTGTGAGTAATTAACAATGGTCATTACTGGGATGTAAGGTCACGTTTTATTTGTTTGATAATATCTTTCATATAGCTTTCACTGTAATTGTGATAAGTATTCTATAAGAAATGGTAGTTAGTGGTATATAAAATTTCTTCGACTTTTTGATAGGTTTTATAGTTTGTGTTTAGGGATTTTAAGTAGCAATTATATGTAAACCACCAAAAGAACACCAAAAGAATACCATAGGAACACTAAACGTACACTTTGGTGGATTTCTAAAATATAGTCCATGTATACCGATCGGTGTATTTATGTTATGTAAGAGACAGTCCCTGAAGTATATTCACATTCGTAAAGCTGTAATAAATTGTCATAGCAACCAGAAGGTTTGATTAAAGTCAGTGTTCATATTTGAAGTAATCTGTAGAATGTTAGCGAAATTATTAGTCAAAAGATTCTAAATTTTACAATTTTGTAGATTTTTATTAGAAGACACACAACACACACACACGAAAAAAACACGTAATATGGCCGAAGACGACTTATCAGTTTTGCAAAATAGGTTACAATAGTTAGAACTTGCACAGTCTAGGGATTATGACATAACTAAGAAGTTACAAGAAAATGTTAGCTCACATCCCAATCAGACAGTTGTGTTACCTAGCGAAAGAAGGTTGCAACGCTTTTCAGGCGATTCTACAGTAGAATAATGGATTGAAGACGCTAAAGCGACAGTCAGGGGTCAATCGCTCGGATCTCGTGAAGCGGCAGAATTTTTGAAGTCTAAATAAGATGGCGCCGCGCGGGTTGAGATGAAGTGTCAACCAAGCGACACTGAAGAGAATATATAACAGGCTCTTCGCAAAGTTTTCGGCGAGAGATTTACAGCGATGCGCTTGTCCCGAATGTTTTTCGATTGTCAACAAGTCGACAGGGAAACTTTGACGGGTTTTTTCTCACCAACTGATTGGCCTTCTCGAAAGATTGGTACGAGCTGATCCGGATGGGACTATAGATAAGAATTCCATGTTGGCAGGACAGTTCATCGAAGGTGTTAAAGATTCTTACCTAAGATGGGAACTGAGGAAACATACAAGTCAAAATCCTTCAGCGACGTTTCTGGATGTTCAAGATTTGGCTTTGCAGTACCAAAACGAGGTTGGTAGCACCCCACCAAAGAGTAAGGCAAACCACAAAACTTCTTGGCAGCACCTACATCAAGTTGGTTCAGGAACGGACACTTCAGACTGCGACAATGTTTACGACATTCGTACACCTCATACTGGGAAAGCGGAGATATTGGATGTACAACAACAAAAGCAGCAGCTCGCCGAACAAGCTAATTCACAACAGAGTATTTTGGACGAAAAAGAAACTGAACAATTCAAGCCACGCAGCCGTTCTGTTTGTTTTTTCTGCGAGAAACCTGGGCATTTTAAGAAGGACTGTCGAGCATACAAACCCTATCTGGAAAAGAAGAAGCGAGTAAGCAACCCCAAAGATGATTCGTTAAACTGTTAAGCCCTGTTGCTGAGAGCAAAGTGTAAGGGCAGGTTTCAACGACAAGCTCAACATTGACAGAATAATGGATTCTTCGTACGGTAGGAGGAACACCTATACTAACAGCCAAGTTTGCTGGAATTTCGGTGGAATGTCTCATAGACACTGGATCAATGGTCTCTACCATTCCGGAGTCATTTTTCAAGCAGCTCTTAAAGGAAAAACTTGGGGAACCGAGTCACGAACATAAGTGGCTGACAGTTAGGGCGGCGAATGGTACAGATATCCCGTATGTTGGATTTATCCAGACAGACATAACGGTGAATGACAGAGGTGTGTTAATCATGAAGGATCCTCCACAAGGAAAGAGGAAGAAAGCTGTACCAGGGTTACTTGGAACAAATGTGTTCCGGTTTATTCCACTGTTTGCAGGGCTATTCCCAATACAACAGACAGAAACCTGTGGATTTGGGAGAGTTGCTGGTTCCGAAGAAGTTGTTATTCCACCGGGGCGTGACAGTGATGTGTGGTCAGTTGGCAATTGTTGTGGACCATGTGCCATTGAAGAACCTCTTCCCACTGCATTACCAGGCAATCTCCAAGTAAATCGTACTGTTATTAATTCTGGGAACACTACCTTCTGGTTTCAGATATGTATTATGTGTAGGCCTAGATACTGGGACCATACGAGCTGTAGTGCCAGTTGTCAGTTTCGCTCCATTTCTCTCTGACCACCGGATGTTGTCATGGGTTGCCCAATGCCAACTACTTGGATTTTCTTGGTTAGTTTTCATTTATGTATATATGTTTCATTGTTGTTTTTTGTTCTAATTGTATTTAATTGTTCATTAAGTTGTATTTTAGTCGTTTGTTACAAAAATGGTTGTTAAATCAATAATTGGGTATCACTAACCACAGGTTGTTATGTTCCCGAAGTATATTCACATTCGTAAAGCTGTAATAAATTGTCACAGCAACCAGAAGGTCTGTTTTGTTATAACCTCTTACATAAAATATGTCTGTCTGGAAAATCAATGAGCAAAAGCATTCGTAAAGAAAAGCAATGGCACTGAAACTCCGGGTTACACGCGGCTCATTGTTGGAAAAGACTTCGATACACTTTCGCGAACTTCTTGTGATACATTTTGTAAACGAAAAAGTTTAAACATTTTACTGCAACGATAATTGATTAAAAAAATCATCTCATGGTAGTTTTACCTTCGGTAATGTAGACGGAAACGTTTTAACATTTGAGAGAAAACGTTTAATACATAGAAGCATCAACTTATGGTAGTTTAACCTTAGTAATGTAGACGGAAATGTTTTAAAATTTTAGCGACAACGTTTGATCTTTAGAAGCATCATCGTACGGTAGTTTAACCTTGCTTGACGCAGACGAAATCTTTTTATCATTTTAATGAAAACTTTTGATGCTTAGAAACATTGTGGTAGTTTATCTTTGGGTGATGTAGATGGAAACGTTTTTACATTTAGTGAAAACGTGTGGCACTTAGAAGCATTATCTTCTGATAGTTTAACCTTGGATGATGTGGTGGAAAAACTTAAAACATTTTAGGGAAAACGCTTGGTCCTTAAAAAGCGTCACCTTAGCACTTTAACTGTTGGTGATGCGACGATTGTTGTATTTCTTCCACGTAGGTATAGTCGGTATATTTGCGAATTTATGTACGCCACTAACCAACTAAATAAATAGTAAGCTCTCTATGCATATGTCTAAAATGGACCGTAGGGTTTACAGCTTTTAAGAAATCTCACCTTTTTCCCAATGCAACCCTCCCTTGGCCATTCTAAGCGCAAAGGGTCGTTGTGGTACATGTATATACATGTATGTACTTTCTGTCAACACTACACATGCGTGTCCTACATTACGAATTGTAAGTAAATAAACAATCAAACGTCATATCATACAGTGTGTTTGTTAGAAATTGTCTTGAAATATGTTTGTTCTTGCCGGTGATTCAAGTTTATAGAATAAACTTACAGATAAATGTTCACATGAAAACGATTAATACGATATCCAAAAAGGACCGCATTCAAAACAGCCCAAGGCGGAAATCGAGATGCGTACTAAAATGATATATAGTGTCGGAAACATTGCTAAGAAAACTTCAGATAAATCAGCAATATCTTGTCTTAAATTCAGCCAGTTATATGATTGAACGGTAGACAGCTATGACCACACTAATTTATGAATCTATCCTCACCAAGGGATCTTTACTTTTAATTAATTTCTGTTTGCTTGTTTTTTATAAATTAATTATATTACTATAAAAAATAAATAACAAATTTGTGTCGTTTACAAAGTGACCGTTAACAGTATTTTCGTTTTTAAATGTTTTATACCTTTTTGAAACTCAACATTTACGAAACATTATACGAAACAAAGTAGAACATCTATGTATCACACCGTCTAGTTTGTCCAAACAAGATAAACGGCATATCTCAGATCTATACAGTAACATTGCACAATATATTTACATTATATACGAAAAGTTTAATTCGTGTTAACGCTTACATGTATATACACTGTGGTTGATATTATGCAGAGTAAATATAAGTTTGGTTTTCAATAGACTTTAAAATATCAGTAGGGTATAACAGATAACAAAATGTATTCTCGCTCTTGATCCAGTTTCATTGTGCAAATAGGAATGCTCTTTTAAACGCTGAACAATTTCCATTACGTTATATCAACCTGGATGTCGTTCGAAATGTCAGCCAATTGACCTCGTCTTCTGCTGACAGCTTCGTAAACCACTAGGTCACACTTTTTTTATTTGGAGGTCGAATTATCGCTGTATATATTACGTCAATTAGAATGCAAGTAGAACATTTCATTGCATTAACATTGAAAAGAATTACACGAGAACCAATTAAACCTATCAATAATTTACACCAAACGCATGCGTGTGCGTCAGAAGGATGTACTGCGAGTTTTTACAAGTTATGGTAGGATGTACTACAATTCTGTTTATATCGTTCAGCGCTAAAAATTACAAAACACCAGACACCGCGTTTCCTGTTGTCTCCGACTACAATTGTTTTATGGCCAGTCTCCTTTCCCCTTTCACACATTTACACTCCAAATTATTCCTAATCGTTTCATACATTAACAGTCCTGTGGCATTGTGTTTTTCATCAGGAAGCCGATTTAATATAATGACCTGTTGTTTGCCATGTAAATGTATCTTGGCGTTTTATGTTTTGCCAGCGTCGTTTAGGATGGTTTCCTACACCTATAAAGGGCTGGCA
>JAVFBZ010186876.1:0-14886 GCA_032466195.1 Katharina tunicata
CATGTTACTCCGCGGACAAACGGTTACATATTACTCCGCGGACAAACGGTTTCATGTTACTCCGCGGACAAACGGTTTCATGTTCCTCCGCGGACAAACGGTTCCATGTTTCTCCGCGGACAAACGGTTTCATATTACTCAGCGGACAAACGGTTTCATGTTACTCCGCGGACAAACGGTTACATATTACTCCGCGGACAAACGGTTTCATGTTACTCCGCGGACAAACGATTACATATTACTCCGCGGACAAACGGTTTCATGTTACTCCGCGGACAAACGGTTTCATGTTACTCCGCGGACAAACGGTTTCATGTTACTCCGCGGACAGACGGTTCCATATTACTCCGCGGACAAACGGTTTCATGTTACTCCGCGGACAGACGGTTCCATGTTAATCCGCGGTGGTACTTATCCTGGTGCAGTTAATGTCGGTGCTCAGTTCTCAGTTGTCGTGGTGCAGTTCTCAGTTGTCGTAGTGCAGTACTCTTTGGAATATAAGCACTAATAACAGTTGTAGTCAGTGCAGTTGTCGAAGAGCAGTTGGCGTCAGAGCAAATGTAAAGGCATCGTCAACGGTTACAAGGTTACCCCTGCAACATGCTTCAAATGGCGTCTTGTTATCTTGAACTAAAATTGAACACCGTGTCAAAAGTTTGCCTCGGTCCATCGGTCCGTCCCAAATGTCAGCTTTCAGCCTAAGTTTATTTGTAAAGAATTCACGACCTTTCTGTTCATTAATGCAAACATCAAAGCGGCTCTGAATAAAACCTATATTTATCAACTATGTCAGAACAGCTCAGCTTAAAACCTGGCAATAAACACAGATCACGTAAAGGTTCAGCAGTGCTTGAATAAATCGGTTTAATGATATATTTCATTTGATATATAAATATTAACATTTTTACTTCTGCTCGGATTAATAAACAAAAATGGCAGACTGATTCAGCTAGATTATTTTTCTGTATTTAATTTCAAGAGAGAATGGAAAATCGATTCAGCAGAGATAGGTCTCATTATTGAGTTGTATATAATTTGTTATGAAGTGTTTTGGAAGTGGCTTTGGACTCAAAAACTTCGTGTTTAATAAAAAAGGACAGACATTTATTTTCCAGTTTCATGGACATATCGTTCTTTTCATCCGAGTTCTTGGCTCCGTGTAAATGAGACGCTCTCGTACGCCAACCGTCGACGTATGCCTTTTATCAAACATTTAGAGGCTGAAATCGTAGATGTAATTTTTAGTAATATGCGTATGTTTTCTGCGCAAGTTATTTATTGTCATGTTTGCTCACAGTATCTAAAGAAGCAAATTACAAGTGTACGTTGACTTATATATTTTGCATAGTTCCGTAGATGCAAAATGACGTTTTCTTGTATCAATTGATATCAAAGGTATGAAAGTACCTGAAGGTGCATTCTTTTAATATAGTAATATATTCTTTTATTATCTATATAAGTACAAATTTAGTAGGATAAGTAAACAATTTGCATGTTTTTATTTTATTTCATTACGGGCGTTTGATCAATAAGTTCTGAATATCGTCTCAAACTCCTTAATTTGCTGCAAACTCCCCAATAGTTTGACGGGACAAAAATGGCGATGTATAGTTTCAAGGCGGTTTAAATTTCATCAGACGGGTTGCTGATGAAGTAGATATATTATTACATATATATTAGCGTTTAATTTAGAAGACAGCAGCGGTTCGAAATTGATTATAATGAGTAGGTATAGTTTTTGATCTTAATTAATCCAGTGACGTTCAGTTCAAATTGCTTACAATTTCATTAAACTGTATCTTGTTTCTTTGGGTAAAAAATGGTTATGTAATTTTGATGGCCACATGAAAGCTATGCCATGGCTTTAAAACTGGCAGCTTTGGAAATACCAAGAAGAGATTTGAGCACGTTTTAACTGTAAACACATCCTCTGCTCTCGGACTTCAAACAAACACTGCGGAATGTCTTAATGCTAGCTTCTCTGCCTGAAGAACGCCGGTTTCCGAGAGGAATGCGGACTGTACGGCCAACATAACTGCCCGTGTTTGTTTGTCGGTGTTCACCAGGTCTATATCCTCGACTTTAAGATCACAAGTTAGCCTGTTTTCTAAAAACTCAGTGATAAATATAGACAACAGTACAACGGACCAAACCTGGCTTTTTCGCAAATCGTGGATCAACCGCAATTTATCAACCATCGACTGCTCGAGATGAAGCACACGCCATCTAAGTTTGATCTGAACTGTGGAGCAGCTTTACAGGAAAAATACTGAATGACCTAGCCCCGAAAACTGTAGATGCATAGCTCTGTATTGTTATTAGTCTACTACATAATCCATATATAACTATACAGAACAGTACTGAACAGAAATGTTTAATTTTAAGTTGTAGCACTTACTGGTTTAAACTTTTAAGTGATTTTTAATTTTGTTTGGAAAAATTGAACTCGGATATTTAATGTATCAAATGTATACCCACCTCGCACGTTGGTAACATTTAAAATGTAATTGTATTTGTCAACGAGAGTAGAAAGATGGCGTCCGAATTCGAAAATCTCCCTCAATAACTCTAACTTTGTTTTGAAATTAATAATGACCATTACTGTTACTTCAAATTTTATTTGACTACACAAACAGATGGATAAAATGGATTATTAGTATTGAATAAGACGGTAAGTTCCAAATATGTGCTCTGGATCTCTCTGTACGATGCGGGAATTACACTGTTTTAGTATGGCACAGTTATGTAGCTACGTAAACTGGGGCCCGTTTCACAAAGCGATCTTAAACTACGTTCAACGTAAATACCATAGCGACCAGTACTGGAGGCATTGTGTTGTCATGGTAGTTACGTTCAACGTAATTCTGCGCAACTGCTACAAGGTCCAGTTTACAGAGATACTGCTTCAAGGTCCAGTTTACAGAGGTAGTAACGATGGAGAACAGCGTTCAAGAGCTTGTCTACAGTCCTACAGCTTTAGCCCATAAGGATTTTTTTATGAAAGATAACAGAATAAAAACAAACTTTACTTGGATGAGCTTTATTTTAATGTGCTTAAAACAGAACAAGACATGATAGAAACAATCACAGCATATAATAAATCTTACTTCAGCAGACTTGAATAATAACTTAAACATGGAGTTTTTATAAGCATTTTACTTAACATTAATTGTATTGGGTATACATGGTATCAAAAGGCTGACGTAGTATACCATTTACTCATTCAACACATATAAAAGTTAGCATAAATCAATTTAAGCTTTGCTAACATCTCAAAGCTCACTGCTATTTTTTTAAATTTCACAAGACTCAGTCCAGGTTTTGTAAAGGTCAGAACACTCTTAATTGGCTGTAGTACCTGTTTTTCAGGTAAAACAAAGACAGATGCTATCCCTTTGCTCAATCAATTTTTACAATTTTACAAGAGCCATTCCAGATTATGTCAAGGTCAAAATACTCTTCGTTGCAATACCTGTATTTCAGGTAAATTAAATAGATTTTTTCAATTGGTTCAACAACCATTCAGAGTGTAAAGACAGACGTAAGAGAAAACAAATTCACCAGTATTATAGCTCAAGAGTCCCATAAAAAAAATTCACTTTAGAAATCAATATATTATCCATTTCAAAATATGCCATTACAATTATTTGTACAGAACGGTTGTTGATTTCAGCAAATAAAAGTGACGTACTAAAGCTTTTAGTCAGAGTTAAAATTAAATTAGAATTAAGGTAATTGAAATATAGATAACACCTGTACACAATGTTTTTTATACTTAGTGTTGATAATGTTAAAAACAAACTTACGAGCCTAATAATGATTAAGCCTTGCTTTTCATAAAAACTAACAGAATCCTTTGGTTTTGGTGTTATATTAAGATGACTGCATTAATCAGTAGCAACACTTTAACTGAACAGGGATTAACATTTAATAAGTAATGGAGAAGAAATCTGGTAAAAAAACTCCAAACAATCTAAAGACCAATAAAATACCTCAGAGGGTAAAAAATTAGAAAGATTTTTTGGAAAAGAGTAACTGTTGAGTCATGAACAAAAAATCATTTGAAATAACAACTTAATTAGCTAAGACAAGCTTTCCTGGTCTAGAAACAAAGTTAAAAGGAACAAAAAGCTCAAGTTGCATGAAAGCAATGAGTGACCTGTTGGATGAAGAGGTCATCACCATGGTTCCCAACATCCATAATAGGAAAACAAATTTCTAGTTTCACTGAGAGACTTTTAGAAATCTGGGTCCTGTAACATGAAAAGGTATTAAAATCACAGTACCACCCATTAACGGACCTACACCAGCTTGGATAAAGAGTTTTACTTCGTACTTAAGGTTAATCACTCATATGGCAACAAGACAGCCCAGAGGGTGAAGGAATACACCCTAAGCCACATTCGAAACAAACAAGATACTGGAAACAAATTGGCTTTCTGATGCCCTTTATCTCAGACAGGACCAACCACCTGAGCGCCTTCTATCTTCCAACGAATACGCCTACCCTGACTTTGTAGTAAGCAGTAAACTATTAACCAGTTTTGTAAAAAAAAATTTGAAAGTTTCTGAAAGCCATTCGAAACAAGCTAAAAGTTATTTGTACAACAGTGGACACGACAGCTGGTCAAAAGCGGATCGAGAAAACAAGGCTCAGTCTTTCCAAAAGTTCTTTGAATTGGGTGTACAATTTGAAGTACTAGTTTAAGATTTTCCATACAATCTTTACAATTACAAATACAAGTAAAGAAAAATGAACTTGCAGGAGTGGGGTCAATGTTTTCCTGTGCTCAATAAATTATACCTTTATTTACTTAAGCCAAGAAACAGTAAAAGTGTTTAAAGCTTTAAAAGTTGAACCGATGACCCTTTTTCTCCTTCTAATGCCTTTCAACTTCACTCCAATACATAAATATGATATATACATAAACTGTTTCTTAAAGATTTGCCCAGCAAATAAAAGGCAAACTGGTATTTGATGATCGTCGCACTTTCGAGGTAGTTTGTGTTTTGTATAAACTATTTAGTTTTTGTTTGGATTGGGCCATCATTAATATGCTATATTATGATTGAGTTCTCCAACTGGTTCACTTTGATTTACATATTTGACAAACTTTACAATTTCTTCCTAAATCTTTGCCCCTTTCGACACAATTATCTCTCTAGATATTTACATATATGTACACATAATATATATATACTGTACACTTAGACACATCCAATATTAATCGCTATGGCAACTTCTCATGAATATTTATACCTTAAAAAGACCAATCAGAAGTTACCACACCAGACAATCACACATAGACAAACATATTTCTTAAACTGTACATAAAATGCGTCCTATATATCAACACAATTATGATTAATACTGTCACAGTAAGTCTTATCAAGAGTAAAAGGTTCGTATAAAATCAGAACTTGGCTAATTTTCCCTACCATATCCTTTTAAATAATATCATGTTTGCTACCCTGGAGCTTAAAAAGTGTACGCCTAACCCACTCTTCTTATTATTCATGGTACCGTTACCGCTTAACCTGATTTTCAAACTTTAAAGAAAAAACAAAGTCTTGACAAATATCCACATTTAGAAAGACTGCAATGTTTCAAACTTGAAGATTCTGTTTGTTTGAATCTGCAATTTTAAAATAAACTGTGTCAATCAAATTCATTTGCCTGTACATTTTTCATCAGAAGTATACTTTTTAAGAACACGAGTTATTCATTGTCTTTGGTACTGTAAATGGTAACAGGTCTGTGTTGTAATATTTTACGGCATAATCTAAAACCAGTCCTCTCAAGTGTCCATGATAACCTATCAATTGCATTTGTCTTTGCTTTCCTTTTAAATTCATAAATGTGCATTTAGGACAAAAATCTCCAAATCAATTTATAATATGAATATAAAATTCATTTCATGGTCGATCTGACAAACTGTTTCAAAAATGCAATTTGAGACCCACCCTTTAATGAGTCCTTCTAAAATGAGTTTGGATAAACATGGGAAGATCGTATTTTTCCCGTTCTTCCCAACAGCAAAGGCCTTTGGTAAATAGTGGTTCTGAACAGTATTTGGAGTATTTTATCGCTAATTTGAAAATTTGACACACACATTATTTCAAGACCTAGTTCCATCTCAGAATGCAGAATAGGTACATTAAAGGTAGCTGGGTCTCAGGTGTTGAGCCTTGGACTACAGAGCCGTTATGAGGTTGTAATCGCCCCGTCCACCTCAGGTATATACTGGTAGTTTCAGTGGCTGCAGAGATCCCAGAGGTGGTTTAATAAGGTTTTTTCTTGGTTTTCAACCATGCACTGGCAATGCAAAGTTGTCATATAAGTGAAATTATCTTGACTACAACGTTGAAAACCAACCAAATAAATATATAAATAGGTACATCAAAGGCAAATTACAAAACATGTTAATGTTTTTCTTTCTTGCAAAGTTTAATGTGAATTAATTGAAGAGGTGGCGTTTATGAAACTTTGAGTTAGTTTTCTAATCCTAAACTTCACTTTGCTAAGAACATTTAATTATCTTAAGAGTCAGGTTACTGTGCGCTGTAGCATAAAGGACAAGAATAGGCATGAACCCTATTAGCACAATCAACAATACCCTGTCAGTCAAAAAGGTTACTTGGAAACAATGATTTAGCCCCGCCCCCATACATCACATGATCACCAAAGTTACAGACAACAAACATAGTCATTTTCATATCACACAGAACATGTAGTTCAGTTCCAAGGCAAGATAACTCCGTAATCCAAACGCCCTGGAAACATTAAATCAATAGGCTCTATATTGTAAGTCCTGAAAACTCCAAAGAAAATCTTTGCTAAAATCCATCGTTAGCTTGGAGCATTGTAACATGTTAATGAGTGGTATCATGTCACGCTTCGTAGTAGTGATGGTAATGGTGGTGATGATGGTGTTCGTGAATGTGATGGTGTTCATGTCTCTGTACCACCAAACTTTTACCATCTTCATCCCACGTGTGCTGTTGCTCGATCCATTCTGCCACCTGTTGCATCGCAAGGTCATGATCTTTCTCGCGGTGGCGGTGTCGTCTGTGATAATGAGGCGACACAGCTTCTGGTACCTGTGACGGTAAACTAACCGGCCTAAAACGGCCATATTTATGTCCGGGAGAAGTCACTTTGCTTTGAGATTTTGGAGACCGATGTGTGGCCTCTTGAGGATCAAATGACCTTGACCTCACATGAGGGTCAAATCGCACATTTTCAAAGAGTTTAGAGTTTGTTACTCTGCTACAATCCACAGGAGCGTCTTTCTTTAGATTGTCATGATATTTACACGGGGAGTCTTGAGGTCTGCCTCGATGGGGTGACGACTGATTTTCTTGGGTTGCACTAGGTTCCTCAGAGGTAGTTTGAAATTTGGAGGTATTGTTTTCTACGCCCGCCAAGTCTAAGTAATAATTGCGTCGATCCTGACTTTCTTTGGGTTTCTCTTCTGATTGGTTGTTTTGAGAGACTGTCTTATGTTTGCGTTTCTGATGAGAATGCTCATGTCCACCAGCTCCTCGACAATCGCTGTGATGTCTTCTGAAACAGAAAAAAAGCAGCTCTCAGAAAAGTACTTACAATTCAAGATCATTATATATTTATACTTACAGAAACCTTTTTGTATCGTCAAATAAATGATTTACATAAGGTTATTCCATTCACATGACTGTATACAAGTCCAATTGCTGGAGGAAAATAACCTTGATAGACTGTCAATAAGTGAATTAGGGGGAGACAAACCATGCAAAGGGAGCAACAACAAAAAAGAAGACAGTTGCTGTTATTTGACAGTAAAAGACATAACAACAATTTTCATCTAATTTTCACATTGAGCCTTAATATCAACCATCTGCTCTTCCTGATGCAAACAGGTGACAAATTTACAGTTACTGCACCGCTTAAAGAATATTATTAAATTATGTTTACAACATAGCTAGCTTGCTTGTTTGTTTGTTTGTGGTTCTACACCAAACTTTAATTTATATCCTTTGTGACACTGGCGACACACAAGGCATTTACAAGACAAAATACAGGACACCACAACTACTTGAGTTTCTGATCTCCAATGTGAGCGCCAGGACCCACAAAGCTCTTGCCAAACACCTGCTCCAACGTAGCAAAACATTCCACACTGTTTGTTGTGTCACTGATCACCTTTCGATTGTTTGATTGGGGTTTTATGCCGTACTCAAGGTTATTTCACTTACATGAAGGCGAGTCAGCTCAATCGGTGAAGGAAACCACCGCAAAAGCTGCTGGCAACATGGAAGACAGGACATTATAAATATTATAATAAAACAGAACACCACAACAAATTAGTTGCTCCTTAACTCAGAGAGCACCAGGGCACAGGAGGCTCCCATCCAACCACCCGCGATCACTTTTCGAATAACACTGTTATCCTATATTATGAAGGTACCCCAAATCACATTACTAAATACCAATCAATCAATTGTAGTACAAAAAACGCCCAAACACATCTGATGTTCAAGCTGACCTGTGAATTTCGCCAAAATAGCTTAACCTTACTTAGGTTCAAAATTATGCATAAACTTATAGAAAATAAACTGAATATTAACAAAGATTACATAATAATTATAATAATAATTAACTTTGAACATAATAAACTTCTTTCTTCTTACCTGAGGTGTCTGACATGGTTTCGCTCCATATTTTGTTGAACAAGTTCGGCAAGATGTTCGTGGTCATGTGACGTGATCCGCACCCTCGTACTCGGAGACGCCTGCTGACGAACTTGCTGCTGCTGTTGTTGTTGTTGCTGGGCTTGTTTCTGCTGTTGTTGTTGTTGTTTTTCAATGTTGCACTTTGGTGTATGCTGGTGGCGACTTCCCTGCAGTAATAAATTATTTAATTTTGCCAAGTCTTTGGGTAGGTTGTAAGTTTGCACATTGTCTGAGGTGTTAACTGGGGATTTGTCATTTGCTATTGAAACCTCTTTCACCTTTGAACTTTTAGAAGGTGATGCAGATTTCACAGCTGCTTTTAAATCAGCCTGAATTTGGGAGTTATCTGGTCCAACCGTTAGCCTGAGTTTTAACGATTTTGTTCCACTGCTAGGGAGTTTGATGGAAGAGCCAACAGCATCGTACAGAGCCTTTAATAAGCTTGCAAGGTCCTGGAAATAAAAAAAATAAAAGGACACTGTTAATTTTAACAGATTTCAAGGGGAATATAAGCTTGATAGACAAAAGCGTTTCCACAACCGGTCTTTAGACATATTGTAATACGCATTTATTTTAATCTTGTAGAGTCAGTGGTTCAATCTTGTGACATGATAAATCTCCAGATAAAACTTGGATATACTGACCCTTATTATGCCAGGTAGCTGGATTAAATGACATAGATATACCAGAAAACAGGATTTACTGACCCTGGATGTACCAGAACCATGTATAAACTATCCCTTGATAAACCAAAAACCTGCATAAACTATCTTCTGATATACCAGAAACCTGAATAAACTATCATTGATATACTGGAAACCTGCATAAACTACATGTACCTTCTGATATACCAGAAACCAGCATAAACTCTCATTGGTATACTGGAAACCTGCACAAACTCTCACTTGATATACCAGAAATTGAAAAGTGGATATTCAAGTACTTTGCGTTGATATACATGAAACAATGAATATGCACGACTGACCTTTGACATTACAGCAACAAAAACCTGCTTAATGTGCTACATGGCTAAATAAGGTTAGAGGACCATCTTGCAGGGACGAGTTTAATTGGAGATTTATGACTTAGGGAATTACCAAAAGGGATAAGTCCAACCGTGTGCTTATTTAAACAACAATTTTGGAAACATTGGGGGAATTCTGCAATTTACCGAAGAGTGACATTCTGTTACATTACTTATTTCCCTAGGGCTTTTCTAAAATGGAGAAGTATTAAGTGTGACTAGGACACTGTTGGTACCGGAGACAGAGTGGTGGCCAAGGTGGAAGATTGGGATTTCCCATAAGCACCATTTTGTTTATGACTAATCAGAGTTTGTGGTCTCAGGGGATGGCATGTTCCGGTCTTACTTCACCAGAAATCAATATCACTGAGAACTGAGAGTTGGCCAGAGTTTAGTCAATTCCCTGGTCTTATCAGTGAGGGGAGAAAGAGTCTGCCAGAGAGATGGATTGGGAAAGGGTCTCTGAGTGACAGGTTTGATTAAGGAACAATTCCTGGACAAGGCACCGGTCACTTAGAGGAGCTCCCAATGATTCCATCCACAGCGCTGACCCTGAGCTGACCAGGCCACAGAAATCCACTGAAGTACCCTTAAAACCTGCCACGTTCCTTCCTCTTACAAAAGTGCTGAGTCATGCTCTTGCCAAATCACACAATCAATCCTCCATAGAGCCAGTAACCATGGCGACCAATAAAGAGGGTTTATTCTGACAAGACAATGGCTCATAGTGCTTCTAATTTGGATTTCCTTAGGGGGTGTTCAGTTTCAACATTAAGACCCAAAATTAGGGTGCAAACTAAAAATAATGACCCCACTGAGACACATTTATAAAGTATGTTGGTAATTTGTGTGACATTAGAGTGCAAAATGAGGGTGAAAACTCAAAATAATGGTCCCACTGAGATGTACCTAAAAACTGTTTTCAGGCTCTGTGGATCTACCATAAACAAATGCCCCCAAAGCAACAGTATAAAATATCAGAGGAAGAGAGCTCTAAGGAATTGAAACTGCCATGTTTACTAATTCATTAGTCACACAGAAGTATTCTCAATCATTTTTAAACTGTTTGTGTATCCCTCTTTGAAGCAAATGATAGCCACTCTGAAGGGTAATATTGCTGTATTAATATCTTTCTTTACTTTCATCTTATCTTTAGAAACAGTTTACTTTCTCTGATGTTAGATAGGGGTGTAAATTTCCAAAATAATTTAAAAAAAATAGGAGCAAGATTCTTGGATTATTTGGCATATTAAAAAGTATACATTCAAGATTAAAGATGTTCAGTTCCTCAACTAAAAGAAAACAAAATTGTACATTTAAATTAGCCCATGGGGTTAACAAAGGTACGGGGGTAATATAGCACCAATATAGCAACAGTAGACTAGTGGCTAGCTATGCACTTTATGGCAATAAACTGATGTTACAAGTTATTAACTAATTGACAATTTTTTTTCAAGCAAGTTTTTAGTAGTTTTAGGAAAGTTATGAACAATATATCTTGTTTTATCAGTGTTATTTTTATAACCTCAATTTGGCTAAATCTAAGCAGAGGGGACCTCTTTCCAGTATCTGTGGTAACCTGGAGATAGTATAATACAGCACTACAGACAGTGTGAAGACAGCATGGTGCATTTCATTCAACAGACCCCCTTATTCCATAACACCTACACATTGCCTATCAGTGCCCCATCTATTTACACAGCACAGCCAAGCGACTTTTACAAGCTCTGATCAAAAGGCACTATCAGACAGAGTTTCAGAGACACAAGCCTCTAAGTTTTCCCCTGTCTACAATCAGCAGGTCTCATTTTTAAACACTGTCTGTTTGCAGGCGTCAGAAAGATGCCTTAAAGTATATAAATATCACAACTCGGTTTTCCACCGGACCATTCTTGTCAAAGTTGGTAAAGCTGTAGTAAGTCAGTATGATTGTATGTTTTGAATGTTTTATCTTCTTGTTAGAAGAGCTCTACTTACCAGTACTTGGTTTATTTGGGATGACATTTTTACTGTCTTAAAACAAAACTGGTTTAGAAGGCTAAAGGCAAGTACACAAATGAAACTGAATTGATTGATTGGTGTTTTTACGTCACGCCAAAAGAAGGTCAAATGAAACTGAGGGGTCATCTGCTTATTTTATCTATATCAACACAAGCTCACCCATTATGTGGGTTTGGGACAACCCAAAAAAACTGCACTTAGTTGGACTCATCTCAATTCTCTCTTTCAATTCATAATATTTCCGTCATTAATTCCACTTTCAATACAATCAGGGCCAAACCTCATACACCCGTTTTCAGTCCACACAGGAAAATTTGCCATTTAAATTAACATATTCATAGCAGTAAACTGTTAACACATGGAATCATCTTAAACATTCACAATGGGTAAGTAAAATTCCGCCAGTTTACTCAGTACTCTCTACATCGGTCAAAGGTCAGTTGTCACGTCACTTCAAACACCACTCCAGACATTGGAGTGACATCCTCATAGTTTTTTCAAGTTCAAATTTTTCCAAAAAGCACACTTGAATGAACAAGGACGCATATGTAGAGAGTAAAGTTGAAAGCCTTTGCAACTTGATACCAAGGGAGAAGAATCAGGAAATAGATGATGGACTTAGATAAGGAGATGTTAAGTACTTGTATTTCAATGAGGCTTATTGGGTGTCCCATCCACTTGTCATTTCAACTTATGTTTTGTTTGTTTGTTTGATTTGGGTTTCAGGCTATACGTAAGGTTAAGTTTATTTTACTCGTATGACGCCGTGCCAGCCAAATGGGTGAAAGAAACCGCCCTAATTAAATCACTCGTGCAACATAGAAGACACTTAAATACATTTGCAGGATGAAAACAAGACACCACAACAAATCGGCTTCCTGATGCCTCTTAGCTCAGAGAGCACCGGGGCAACGGAAGCTCCCACCCAACAAACCCCTTTACAATACGGAGTCTTAAACTAAAGAATACAGGGATATGAAATACAGAAAATTGAATGTTAATAGTTTGATAGTAAATGATAATTCAATCAATAAGAAATGAATTAGCAGAAACAGAAAAAGGGTGGCAAGAGAAGGAAAAAAATAGGAATTAAAATGAGAAAATGTATATGCCGGTAAATATGAATGCCATTTAAAATTATTTAAAAAAAAACTTTCATGTCTTTCTGTTAAAAAAAGCACATATGGTAACCTTATTACTTAAATCTATCAACAGCACAAAGCCCACTCTGATCTTTCCTTTTACTGGATCCAAAACAGCACTATCAAATATACCAGTAAAGGTCTAACACAAATATCCCCTTTATAGCACCACCGAGGAGAGAAAGCAGGTCTGTTTACAGCCTGTAGCCAGAATCCGAAGACAAACTTTGGTAGCACTCACAACAAATAAAGACTAAAAGGCACTTCAAAAAGAGGCCAGTGGAAGCTAGGCATTCTCCAACTGACTGAAGCTATTTGATCTGGCATTAGAGACACCATATGTGAAACATTGAACAGCCTGACTTGATTTCACTCTTCTGGAAAGTGAGGGAAGAAAAAGAGGTCACAGTCCTCTGGTGGAGACAAAATTACAACTGTAACAGTGCCTCGGAAAGTAGATTGATAACTTATCCCCCACAAACCCACAAATCATGATTAAACTTGAGTATAACATCCTCTACGCTACAGTACTTATTTTTTTCATTACTTTTCGTTCATTCACCACCAATTTTGATCACCAATATCCTTGTACAAATGATACATATTTATGCCAAAATATAAAGCCAGTTGAATTTTAAGCAATGTTGCCCCCACTTACTGTTACTGTTTAACACGAAAGCTTACAGAACAGAGAGAGCGAGAAATCTTTAGATGTAGTAAACTTTTTTCTGTCACAATAAAGGCTCAATCAGAGATTTAGGAACAAATGACAAATTACTAATGGATTAATTTGTAGCCTACACAGACTAGGCCTACAATGTAGCTTAGACATTTATAATCCTTTATTTATATGCTTTTCTAGTCCTCTGGCTAAGGGCAGTATATTCCAAGTATAGTCATGCTGTCTTTGCATTCGTAGGAACAAAACAGAATACTTCAAAATTTATTGTTGTGAAAAAACCTCAATCACTGCATTAAACACCTATAAATCAATCAATCAAACCAATCGTGACAATACAGATTGCAAAAGGTCAGAATCTGGACTCCATGCCTTTCGGACCATTGACAATATGCAAGAGTGAGGAGAATTTCATGGTACAGGTAACAATCATATACACATATCCTGTCACTGGCTGTCAGACTGATTGATTGATTGGTATTTAACACCATGCTCAAGTTATTACTCCAACTTTAAGAACAATAGTAACACAACAAAGAAAATGTTAATGTTATTTTAAAAAGAGTTCTTGAATATTAGGAATGTAAAATTTTGGTCAACAAGAATTTGTCACAATTTTTTAAGCTGCATTTGCACAACGTTAAAGGATCTTCAAAATTTTTGCAAAAGGTTCACAAAAAACAAAAAGAAAAGAAAAAACCTTTTCAAATGTACATACCTCTTTGGTAATTTTTCCCTGTCCATCAAAGTCATAGAGAGTAAACGACCATTCCTGCTTAGTACTTTCTCTACTCTCGATTTGAACTCCGCATTCAAACTCCTGTGGGGAAATAAAATAAACAGGTATTTTAACAGTTTTATTTTAACAGATATCTAACAGTAGATATCCTCTATTTATCAGTGACAAGATCTATTAAAACAAAGATTTTAATCAAGTATGCACCAAATCAACTGGTAAAAAATAATTTACCTGATGATGCTTAAAGTCAAAATAATCGAGAATTATCTATAAACATGAATGTTTTGGGATTCTTTTTCTGATTGTGGCTTTATATATACACTATACCCACAGTTTTTCTCTCAAATGATGGCATGCCAGTTCAATAGGTGAATAAATCCACCCCTCATAACACTGGCAGAAAACAGATTTCACGCAGGGACAAAACATTTAAAACGCCACAACAAATTGGCTTCATGATGCCCCTTAGCTCAGAGAGCAAGAGGTTCCCACCCATCCACCCGTGCTTATTCCGTGCCACATTTATGCTTCTATACATGAAGATACACAATTATAGAAGTTTTCTTTACTTGAAATTAACCATAAACTT
>JAVFBZ010186887.1:0-14880 GCA_032466195.1 Katharina tunicata
AATGGTTAGATAAAAACGTTTTAAAAACGTTAAATCAATGAGCAAAATGACGTTGATATGACGTCAACTTTTGACGTTAAACCAAATATCAACGTTGATAAAACGTCTTCATGCTATCTGGGAATTGCAGCAATATGCAGGTCTCCCTCTTCGACGATGTTTCAACTGTTAACAGGGGACGATTTTTATGCAATCAACATTGTTCACTTATTTAAATCCCAGTTGAGGTCTTTTCTTTAAGCAAAAACTGTTGTTTTATTATTTGTATTAAACCTCGATGAACCGCCCCATGATTTCCACGATGACTAAAATATTCACAGTTGAAAACTTGGTAGGTTAATTTGTAGCCAACAATTGAAAACTAGAGGCTGACTATGAGAGAATGGAGAAATGTCTTCTCTATCTTAACGTTAATTTTTTTATATCTAACCTTTGTGTTGTTATACGTCACAGGCATTCATGACCGTATGCAAATACAGCAAAATGGCTAACATTTTAAATATATTTTAAAAGCAAAAGTAAGGATCTTATTAGCTATTGACGTATTTTTATGACCGTCTTGAAACTTGTACGCCCTGATCCACAAGCGATGTGTTGTACGATTTTCAAGAAGGTCATAAAAATCCTTACACCCTGCGAAAAATGTCAAGCTGCTCTGTCTAATTAAAAAAAAATCTCGTAAAAACTGTGTTCTCGTCAATGTTTATCTCGGTCAGTGTTTCCTTCCCTGACCACTGTTACTACCATGACAACGCTGTCGAATTTCAGGGACATCAAAAACAGTCAATGAACGTTGCACAGAAAAGACTCCCAAATCGGATGTTTCCGATATTTTACCGCTAATTTATACAAAGCGATTGCAAAGAAGTTAGGTTTTAAACTAAATTAAGAAAACAAAAGGTAAGGTGAGGCCGGTAAGTATTTTGTTGTATTACCGGTGAGTCGAAAAATCTTACGGGGATTTTTTGTCACGTCTGTTATGTTCCATCGTTGTGGTAAGTTTTGGAACTTGTTGGATAAAATCCATCTGAAGAAATTATTTCTGAGTGATGATTTGAATAGATTTAGCCACCTGCTCTGCACTTGCTAGATGATGATTCGCTCATAAAGGCCAAGCTATTTTAGCACCAGTACACGTCAACAGTGACACCTCTAAAGCAGGCTGTTTAGACAGTATAAAAGGTCCAGATTGAGTTCAGGTCAATATTAACATCATAAGACATAAATACCAAGACGTAAAATCTTAAATATTTAATCTGCTTATTGGCCATGTACCGGACTGATTTGTAACATTTACTTCATCTGAATTTTACACAATTAACCGTGGTAATGATAACCGGAAGTCAAGCTCTTGCATTTCATGTGGATCATTTGCTTATGGCTGAACAAATAGTATATCTTTCAGATAAGCGTACTAAAATTTACTGTCAGATTCTGTACAAAATCTCAATAAGCTCTTACACATGACATTATGTGCAGTCAATATCTCGTCATATTGGATTGTACAGAACGATTTTGATTTCACAATGTTAGTATAAACAAAGCATATTATATTGGAATTCGAAATTGAGGGATAATTAATTTATAATACTCAAATACTGAAGCAATGACTTTGGTGCCACATCTCATTATATAACTTTAACATTTTTACCCATCGAAAGGCGTTAGCTTTAAACGAAAAAAAGAAACAAAACTTTAGACAACGACATTTTAAAGAACTATAACCTGCTTTCAATTTTTTTTAAAATCGTACATAATAAAGCTACCAACGCTGAGCCATTTCATTCTATTAGCTGAGTGCAGGGGCGAACTTTCATATATTATTGACAAGAGCTGAGAATAACACCAGATTTTCTGAAGCTCAGCAACCAGATTTAAATTGAAGCTGTAATATGAGCGATAATACCGTACTGTATTTTTCATCGATATGTGATTCTCTTAAATAATCCCTCAAACAGAAACAGAGAAATAAAATGTACAAGACTCCATAACAAAAATGCCCCATGTTTATGTCATTTATTAATCATAAATGAAATTGCCCGTCACGATAGACTAATTAATACACACTAGCTTAGAGTCGTTATAGGCCTATTATACATCAACATTGATTCGAACCTCGTTCGAAATTCACCGAGTTTCTACGATATTTTATTAAGTTTCTGTACGCTGATCCTGTTTTGGGAATGTTATTGGTCGAAATGGAAAAAAACAAGTATTTTTTTTTTATCTGCAGTATTGGGTTTCAACGTAGGGTTTAAAGCCTTTTCGCTTATATGAAAAGTTGAATTTGTCGGTGTCTGTGCTACACGTTACTTAAGAACCTGTAAAAGACAAAAACGTTGTCAATATTGCCCAGGAATAGATTAAGTTTTATATATATTGTTGTATTTGAGAGTTGGTTTGTAATCTTGAAAGGATAACGAGTTGTCGTATAAATTGAAAACTAATGCTTTACGATTTCCATTCGACCAAATGTCACTAGTCTTTACGTTAAATTGTTATTTATATATAAAATAAACTCTACATCCAATTAAATGTATACGTTTATTCCGATTACTTCAAACGTCACTCGTTTGTCTAGGGCTTAATTCCACTAAAGACTAGTTGTTTGTTTTGCGCTTATGACTATGGATAACCTACTTGAAGTGCGATTAAGTGAGCGTCAGTCATTGTACTTGAGCCAGGATCGAAGTATTTCGATTATTTGCGTGCGTCATTTAAACGAGGGCAATAAAACTGTTCAGTGTGTCTGATACGGTACATTCGTTGGGGTTTAGTCATCCCAACGTCATGGTAACATATGTGTGGAAATATAGCAAATTAAGCATTTATTAAAGAATTTCGCCACACCATCTGCTCATAAAAAATGACAAAAACGAAGATCTAACAAAGGGACACCAGGAAGCCGATTTGTTGTGGTGTCCTGTTTTTTCTTCTTCCTGTAAATGTGTGAGTCCTCTGTGTTGTCAGCGTCGTTTAGGGTGTTTTCCTCGTCATATTTGGCTGTCAGGTCATCTTATGAGTGACAGATCCTCAAGGACGCCGTTAAACCCCAAAATAAACAAACAAGCAAATCAAATCTTCCGCATGAATTTTTCGCCGTAAGCACAACTAAACCCACATTTTACGTTCACCACTTTTAAATTGTAAACGATTCATCAATACATCCAGTACCCATTCAGAAATTGATATTTAAATTGATTTCCCTTGAATAACCCGGATATAGCATGCAGATTGAAACAGTTTCATTGTTACAATTTTGTTATTTTTGTGTTAGTTGTTTCCTTGTAAGAAAGAGCCTATTTACAAAACTCATAAAGTACAAACTTAACACGCGCTTTCCCCGTGATCCATGAATTAAGGCAAGCTGTTTTAAATCGCTATTATGTTATTGTTGTTCACTGTCTCATTTTATGAAATACTTTATTTTTCAACTGAAATGTTGTATCTGTACAAACAGTCCGAATTGTATGAAGTAGGCCTATCACATTTGTTGGAAATGCATTTTATTTTACAGTATTCTGTTTGACTATTTCATATTTTACTAAATTTGTATTGACTATTGCACCAATTGCACCAAGTGATTGATTGATTGATTTCATATCATTGATTGATCTTTAATATCTCCAATTATCCAAGGCCATACATCAAAAAGAGAAACAAAGTGAAAACGAACAAGACAGACGTAAGTGGTAACAATTTTAAATAGGAATTTAAACATGCGAAGATGTTTCACACCGAAAAAATGTAAAAATTATAGCTATGTAATTTACACATTGAGCAGTCTTTTGAGGTATCACAGTAACAGTTTTATTTATTTATTAAAAGTTATATTTTGTGATACAAACCGATCCTTCTAAGGTACCTGATGACAACATCGCCAGCAATGTTGTCAAACAAGTCCTTCATAGAGGTGAATGATTGGTGTTTTTATGCCACATTTAGCAACATTTCAGCTACGCTGTGACGTGAACATTTAAACAATTTCTGTATTTCACATGTATAATGAACTTCACCCATTTCAATCGAAATCAAATAAACTGAAGAGGACAAACATAAGTGTTAGAAATTCCAAATATATTTATCATTTAAATATTTCCATTTAAATTTTTAAAAATGACAAGATAGAGCTTTTGTAAACTTGGCTGAAACATATTGTTTTTAATCATTTTTTTTTATTTATTTTTTATTAACATCTATGTTTTAGTTTTGGTGGGCCACCAGCACTATGAGTTCTGCTGGCTTTTGTCCGAGGGTCTCCCCTAATGGGTTGCCCTCGTGTATATGACGGCGGTTTGATATCCACCTCCATAACTTCTAAGGCATCGAAGCGGTTCGCAAGAGGAACCGCCTCAGAGTCCAGGGACGTGGATGTTGATGGTTTAGAAGAAAGAAGGGAAACTCTCATTTTCTTGGTAATGCCATCCCTGGCTGCCTTAGAGGGGCGAGCCACAGGGCCATTTGGTTTATTATTTTTCACATTTTGCTTCTTTTTTTTTAGGTGAAGAAATAGGTGACGACCTAGATGATGATGGTGGTGAATCAGATGTCTGTGTAGCAGATGATTAGGATTTTGGTGGATTAGGTGGAGATTTGACCTGAATTACTGTTTGTTTTGAAGTGTCATTAGGCTAGGTTAGGAAAGTCTGTGTCTGAACTGAGACAGACACAGATTTGTATATGGCGGTCCTGACAAAGGATTGATCGTTGCCGAAATAGAGACAAGACGGCGTGCCTCAGGGTAGGTTCTTTTCAGTTTTATTTTTTTTGTATTTCCCGTTCTTTAATGTAAATGGGGCATTCTTTTGAGGAGGCAGTGTGGGCGGCACCACCACAGTTGGTACATTTGGCTGTCTTGGTACAAACAAAGCCGTCGTGGTCTTGCTCTGAAAACTGAAAGCATACCAATTTAGAGCTTCATTGGCCCTTACCAAGCTCAAACTTCTGGCAATTGAAGCACCTTGTCGGGTTGGGGATGAAGGTGTCAACCCTCAACCTGTATGGACCAATGTAGATATGATCTCGATGGGTAGTAGAGTTGAAAGGGAAGAGGTAAGTGTTGAGTTTCTTAACCTGTCCATCTCTTTTAGTGGTAAACCTCTTCACTTCCAAAACCCCTTGTGCTTTCAGTTCAGAGCAGATCTCTTCTTCTGTTAAGTCGGAGAGATCACTGTCTCTGTCTCGAATGATTCTTTTGCTGGTATTTAATGATATGTGTGGCGAGACAGTAACATTAACGTCCAGTATTTTCGTTAATTTTTGAAGGTTAATTGACTGTTGTTTCCTATTACATTCTATAAGTAAGTTTCCAGATTTTAATTTTGTGACGTTTTTAACCGTACCAGCTGTACTAAGTAATGTTTTTTGAAGGATGAAGGGTGATACTTTTCTTATGGGTTTGTCTGTGTTGCTGGAGATGACAATAAATCGGGGCCATTTGTCATCGTTCCGATCATCATCCAGGTCATCTGAAATTAAAAATTTTCTTTTCTTAGAGGCGTAAATAGGGCCGAGGGGGTTGCCATAATAAGGGCTTTAATGTTACACGACCCATGTCTCCCACCCACCACGGAGTACCATCAAGGGTGAAATATCCCCAGTGGTAACCAACAGGGGGAGGTAACGGGGGTTTCATGAGTGGTATACTCAAATAAAAAACTAAAACTGAACAGTAAAGGTGTTTTCTACTTGATTGACCCATGAGCCACTGCCTTCTGCAATGATCTAGTATGTAGGTAAGATGGTATCAGCCTTTTGCTTTATTCTTTATCTTTAAAAAGTTACAATGTTTAGAGATGAACAATTCTGATCATTACAGGGCTCGACGTGATCAGCCCATTGATCAGACCGGGCCAATCTGACCACCCGTCTAGGAGAATATTGGGCCAAAGTGACGTATTGGGAGAAAGAGGCTATTAAGGCACTCTTTTGCCAACCAAATGGTTTCTCAGTCACCAGGATCCCATTCTCCTCCCACGCGGGATGCAACCCACGGCAAACAGACTGACCCATTTAAGTCGCCTCCTACGACAAGCTGTCCTGAGGAGCTGTGGGCCTATTCTTATCACCCCGGGCCCACACGGGAGGCACCAAGTCTGTATTCTGTCTCTACTAACCTAGCACCGTTTTCCTAGTTTCATTATGATATTGAACAATTGACTAGTGACACATAGCGCAAAATGATTTGCGTTGAACTATACTTATTTTTATTCATTGTTTTATTGAACTTCACCAATTAGGCTCAACGTTGCGTGACTCTCTACGCCCATTGAATCCAGTGTGGGGTCCAGTTGCCCAACAATAATAGCATCCATGATACGCGAGAGTACGTTGGCAGCGCGAGACGGTTTCTTTTCCAGGGGCCGCTTGTTTAAAAAAGTCTTAAGTTAAAACCATTGTTGCTTGACGTCGAACCACAAGCTAGTTTCTTTGTGTCGTTGTTCATTTAAGCCTGGTTTAACTTTTGAGCAACCCAGCCCAGAACTAAACATGCTTTGAGCATCTGCCCCGCTAGAAGAATTATATCAATATTTACATCAATGTTTGTGTGTTTTAATACTGTTAAGTATGGAAGCCGGACGAGGCGATGTCGCGACAATCGCCCCTGAAGGTCGCCCGGGACGGTGGCTTATATCCCACAATGCATTGGGATTTCTGAGTTCTTCTTGCTTTCCGAACTCAAATGATGTGGATTACACAAGCAGTGAGTTCGTGTACCGAAAAAAAAGCAAAAACTGATAAGACATCAGATTATTGTTGTTATTAAAAGTCACGACAATGCAAACAACAGCTTCTCTTTCTTTTATCAGGAAACTTTCTTTAACGTCAATACTTATTACAAGCTATACCAAACTCCGAGATTTGGGGCATCTTGAAACTGACAGTTAACATTAATGAATGGCAAACTATTATTTCCATATACAGAGCAGCGCATTTCAGTGTTTTGTATCTGATATATGTGTATTAACGTAACGACAGGGCGATTTAAGGAAGTAAATCTGGCTACTAAGGCATATATTGTACGGCCAAGTCAGACGCCCTGATGAGCGAGTATTTTGTTTGTCTTAAATAGTCATGTTGTTAAATAATACATATATATTACAAACAAATCTTTGAAATGCGCTGGTCTATATATATGGAGATAATATTGCGCGATATAAAAGTTTCAAGACCATTAAATATCAGCATTAAAAAAAGCTTTTTGTACAAGCTACCATTTACAATAATGTTAGCCGAACCACCACGTCACTACCGATATTCACAATATTACAAATGGTTCTTCGCTATGTAGACATTGTGGCCAATACAATACGGACATATCTCTGTAACATTACACATGGAAAATACTGAAATCTGAAATACTGAAATCCTTTTTGTCATAGACTTTATGTGAAGATGCCCCGAATCTCAGAGTTGTGTGGCCTTGTTAAAAGCACTGACGCAAAGAAAAATTTTCCGAAATAATTTCAGCTAGTTTAAGTTAGCTTAGCGAAATTTGTGGGTTGCTTTCAATGTTGTCTACAATAGACCTGGAACTTTTGTGCAACAGAATTTATTTGAGCAGCACGCAAGTGTGTCATAATTGAAAAACAGGCTAAGCTCAGTATTTTAGACGTTTGTTCCTTGTTGAGCTTCCTTATGAGCCATTTAATGTTTGTTTAATACCATTGTATAGCACGGCAAAGTAGAGATCACATTACGTCTATAAATTGCAAAGGAGTTAAAAGCAAGCCACAGAACGCCCACAACTGTTTGATTGTCGCCAATTTTTTTTTACTAAGTAAAGAATAACTTACTAATGTTCAACAAATATTGACACTATGTGTAAAAAAAGCGTCTGACGTCGATACGCAATGTTTTAAAAATATAACCTTGAGGTCTTTTTTTATTTTCAACTTTAAATGACTTCGCGAGTTAAAGTTAGATGAACAAACAAATATGATGGGAAAGTAAAACAAAAAACAAACAAATCAGGCGAGTTGATTTTATTTCTAGTGAGAAAAACAACCAGGGCTTAAAAACAAACCAATTCAGGTTACACAAACGCGTGGGCATATAATGCATTTTATAGACTTCTAAACGATAACATATGTGAACAGGGACACCCGTGCTTATTCATAAATACTGCTCTTGTTAAAGATACGACTTGCAAGTAGTTTTTGAATGTTTAAACTACACGATGCTATTATAGGGTCTATATCCAAGCCGTCAAACAGCGACTGGACATTCTTTGTCCAATATGAGACAAATGCTAGACATGTGCCTACACTCTTTTATTAAAGCTTGTGTGCTTTAAGTTGCCTCACTAGTATAACTTATTATGTTTAGAAATCTTTAAAAATAAAAACACTATATATCAACCTATATCAAAGGACAAATTGCTTCCCTCCACCGGGACTCGAACTCGGGTCTCTGTCTGACAGGGCAAGCGATCTAGCCGACTGAGATACAGAGGCTCAGGGCAGAACGACCAAATGTTTTATCCAGGTAAAGGCTGCGAATCTCTTCTCTACATATTATCATTGTATATATCATGGAAATATCATTAAAACGGGTTAGTTCTCATAGGGCAAATTAGACTTGGTCCAAATGAGGGACTGTTTATCAGACAGTGGCATGCAGATTTGCTAGGCTGTGTTCAAGAAGGGACTAGATTGGCTATAGTGTTTACAATTTAAAGTAAATGTGTGTAGGCCTACGCTCAACACTTAAGCACATGTAAGCGACAAACCACATACCAGTGAACATCACACATTGGTTCGCCTGTACGTAGATATAACTTCCTACGCTCTCCTTTAGTAATAAACGAGGAAGGCATGTCCCGGCTGTCGGAGGAAATCGAACATTGGGTTTGAGGTAACGCTGACAGGAAGAACATCTATTGCCAGGGGGCTCTTATTCCTGAAAGCGTTTCCTGAAATGTGGCTGCCATCTTAGCTTCAAACAGTCGACCATCTGCAAGAGATAAAACATCTTATAAACAAGTGCCATTGTTATTACACACAATTAGTATCATATGAAAATTCAACTTGCACATAACTTGCACAAAATACTTAATTGTTATGGTTGGTTTTTGTAACCACTTTGTAGCGTATTGATGTCCATTTGTTAACATCCATGGTGCACGAACATTAGGTTGTATTCCTTGTTTTCAGTTATATGGCAACTTCCGTTTTGTTAGGGGTCGAATATAGTTCTTAAAATAAAACGTGCATTTTGTTCTTTATTTTTTCTCTCCAGTTGCAAAGTAGTTTTTGGTGGACTTTTTGGTATTGATATGCAGCATTTGAGTGGAGGTTTGTGGGCCAGTGTGATATTAAAGCCTAAATGGGTCCCATTTGGTGTATGGAGACTGTTGAGCGAGGTGTGATTCGGCTGTTGTTTACATTCTGAGACAGGCCTAGTTCAAAATTTCAACCATCATGACCTGTCAGGCTGTTGATCCTGTACTCGGCTAGGAGTAATTAAGGTATGTGCCAGGGGTTTTCGCCCAACGAAAGTTTGGGAAGGAGCTACGGAACCAAACGTTAACATTACGGCTTATGTAAAATTAATGGTGGTCTGTGGCCATATGTGGAATCGGGCATTAACAAGCTACTTATGGACTTTATATAAATATTGACACAAACGTTCCACTAATGTTAACCAAGTAGTTAAAAATGATGACTAACTGGTTTATAATTTGCGATTTTTGAACCTGCATCTGAGAGATAAGAGTAGACTTAATCAAGACCCGTACACTGTATTCAACAATTTCTCTCAGGAGCTAAAAGATATAACCTATACATACCAGATTAGCGGAAGCTTTTTCTGACGCACAGTAGAAGCCAGATTAATGTCTTCAACAAACGGAGCACAAGTGGGACGATCTCCGCACATTCAATGGAAAGGTCAATCCACTGTAAACACCTAGTTACAAAACGACAATTGCATTGAACGACCACAAACAAACTATTTATTTAAGTAGATCCCCAAAACAACAGTTTTGTTTTCAACCGAATGCCTGGCTCCTACCAAATATCACGAACAGCAAACTGGGAGATACAAGGAAAGCGTGACTAATACTGAAACTGGAGGAGCGTGTATGGGGCTCATTTTTAAGTTACGATTTTCGGTCAAACCAGTAAGACCACAGACATGATTTGTATTCCTAAAAAGGTCAAATCCTAAAGATGCGCAAGTTAAGTATACTTTCATGAGCTACCAATTTACGTACAGATAACGGTTATGTCTACCTGTCATACTAACTCATATGTGCTATAAGTATAGTTTTGTCACGCAAACCAGACTCTAAATGGTGGAGCACCTCTTATTCAGTATAGAAGTATGAACACATAAAAATATTAAAAGAAAGAAAACAAGAAACATTCAGTGCTCATATCACCAATGACATGACTTGTACACTTAAGGTTTGTCAATGACTGTCTGTGTTTCCATTCTTTTTCCATGAAATAACCTGCACATTTACGGTGTGTGTGTTTGGCTAGCAGTCAAACAAACAATCAATATGACCAAGGTATACCAAAATTTAGATAAAAACTAATCTTTATAAGTCAAAAAAGTATGTTTTTCTTTGAAGTGACCACTTAGTGGTTATATAACTTGAAGCGTGCACGGTCACTTGTGCCACACAAACTTGAGAATTACCTAATTTACTTATTTTTTTAATCTGAAAAAAAAAAACACAGCAGAAATATGGATTATCTTGAAAACAATACCCCAAGAGGTCTTTTTCAAATGATTGTATTCAGCCACTCACAAATAATCCAGCGATATGTAAATGTCGGTGATAATTGTCTAGAGCGTTTACCAGCATTAATAGGGGAAATAGATCCTAAGTGTTCTATTCCAAGGGCCTTTCGGGTCACTGCGTCATCCAGGGATCGCTGGCTGCAATTATGTCAAGTACTTGAGGCCCAAATGTCATTTAGTTCATTCGGGGGTAAATCACAACAACAAAATAGCAGTACATCTCTCTACTAGGAGTCCTGAATCTTAATATGTGGTTGGCTAAACATATTAAATGTCGTCAGTTTTACATATGATCATAATTATAGTGTATTTTTGCCGACGGTTTAAACTTGTATAAATGGTGTGATGGAAGTATATGTGAAATTGCACTGCTCTCCCTTTATGTCTTACCTAAATAACTACCTATTATGATGCCTATATAACGTCTGTATGACAGCGCGGCACTCAAACACCAATTGCCACACTAAAACATCCAAGTGTTCTGCTCTTTTGGACAATTAATCTTCCTCTATCATACAGTGATAAGTATATACATGGATGGCTTTACTCAGCAAAACACCGCCCTTAACCAGAGGGCTTGGTAATTATATACCGAATGTTGCACATACTTTCAAAAATAAAGTCACCTAGCACAAATCAGAAATCACAGAAGACCACAGGCGCCTTATTTGATTGTATTAAAACGATATTCTAAGAAATCCCAGTGATAGGTTTACAGCTATTTTGAAGGGCATTCATTTTGTAACATATTTGTTATGGTTAGTAGATCTTATTAATATGAGTTCCAGAGATAAGCAAGTCTAAGGATTTGTTTCTCTTGCAAGTATTGTAAGGAAAATGTGGCGTCTGAATAGTGAATAAAAACATTTATGTCCGACGCGGAAATGTGTGTACCAATTTAGTTAGACTACAAGTGCTCCTTATTGTCTTATTTTATTTATTTTTTGATAATAAAGGGCAACTACAAATTTTACATTGACCTTTATTCAATCAGCTTTAAAAAGTTTGACCCGACGACATTAACTCACACGGAAATAGAATCTTGTATATTCTTCATGTCAATGAATCGCATGCATTGAGTCTTTAGCGGATCGAAGGCATTCATAACAAGTAAGACATTTAGGTGCATTCACATGATGCTGATGTTATTTGTATTAACGACTTAAGGGGATTCCCCTTGTTTACGGTGCTCTGATTGGTCGATATTTCCTTAAAAAATCTCTACCAATCAACAGGCTATTAATTTGAATAATCCTGTGAATGCGCCTTATTAAGAGAATGGAGGTCACATATATATTCATCGTACCATTTAAATAAAAAACAAAGGGACTGAACACTCCATACGGTTGGCTGGAAAATAGTCCAATCATTGACTCGATGTCTTAGTTATCAAATTAAATCATTTAATGGACAATTTAAAATGTTTTAAATGGGTGCACGCAAAAAAGAGCATTTATGTTGGCTACACGCAAGTAATATGCGACTGTTTCATGTCAATCTGTTACGTGTTGCGGTTTCAGATCACAAGGATAAAGGGTATATATATATCAACGTGGTGATCGATCATCTATTAGGGAAGTTTAAGGCGTATGGAGTAAGTGACGTAAATACCTATGAAGACTTTAATATCATGCTTACTTTATGAAAGTAGTATAACACTTGACTTTTATTAAGTAGAAAACCTTTCGTATATATAATGTCAGATACGTTCTGCGCATAATCGACCATTGGGAACAAACATATCATTAAACGTACACTGTTAGGTCTGCATTGATGCGTACAAGTTGCGTTAATAACTTCGCTTCATTTTTCTTACTCAGTACAAAGGTCTAGTAGCCAGTGGAGCAGAGATTCTCTTCTTTAGGATACCCAGCCATTTGGGTATTCCTGGAAACACAGTTGTTAACAGGGAAGCAAAAAAAAGCCGTCAACAAGCCCATTTCTCAATCATAAGTATACTATAAAGATCTTAAGCCAATTATAATCAAATACATAGCTCAACTTAGGCAGGGTATATGGGACATAGTAGTCAGTAACAAACGTCACGACATACACCATATCATAGCACAACATTATTACTCCTATGAAATGTCTCGAAAGGATCAAGTGGTTCTAACGCGATGTCGTATAGGACACAGTCAACTCACGAAAAAGCTTTTCCTAGACAAAGATGAACAGGAACCAAAGTGTGTAATCTGTGACTGCCTGTACGACATCAAACACATATTGGTTGACTGGGTAGACTTTGCACCTATCCGGCAACAGTTCTACACAGTAACTTCTATGAAAGACTTGTTTGGCATTGCTAGCGATGGTGTCATCAAGTACATTAAGAGGATCGGTGTGTATCACAAAATATAACTTTTAAATAAATAAAAAATGTTATTGTGATATTTTTAAAGATCGCTCAATTGATAGCTAACGTAGCTATAATTGTTACAACGTGAATATATTTACAATCTTTAAAGCTGAAACAATTTAGCATGTTTCAATTCCTATTTTAAAAAGTTATCACTTATGTCTGTCCTATTCAGTTCACTTTATTTATCTTTTTGGTGTAAATGGCATTGGGTGATTCGGTATGAAGAGAGTTAAAGGGTAAAATAATAAAATTCGAATGTTCACGGCACAGAAAAACCGCTGAATGTGTCGTTTAACTCCAATAAATCAATCAACCATTTTAAAACCATCCTCGAATATTATTTTATGGGAGTATTTCTATGATACTGTGTGCATGTTTGACATCATACAATGTGGGATTAATTACGTCCGTGACAATTATGCAACCGTCATTTTTTCTGTCTGTCCCAACTTCAAAAAGTCCTTATGCAATACAATTTTTTTATCTGCTATTTAATCCCATTATTTGTTCGGGTTAACACGGTGTAATCGTTAGCCCGACTTGATGTTACCGTTAGCCTGACTTGATGTAATCGTTAGCCTAACTTGGGGTAACATTTAGTCTGACTTGGTATTATTTAGCCTGTCAATGAGTCGCATGCCTTGAGCCTTTAGAGGATCAAAGGCATTCATAACAGGTAAGACATTCAGGTGCATTCACATGATGCTGATGTTATTTGTATTAACAACTTCAGGTGATTCTCCTTGTTTGTGGTGCTCTGAATAATCGATATTTCCCTAAAAAACTCGACCAATCAAAAGGCTATTGATGGGGCATCCCCCTAATGTTCTTTTGACGTGGTGTAATTTTTGCTTAAGAAACCGAATTTAATTATATCCTAACCTACTTGCGTGATAAGAAACCATTAAACTGCAAATTGTGGAATTACAACAAAATAAACCAATACAAAAGATTACGGTTTAAATGCGTACAGTTATACACAGACAACCACTGTCATTTATTCGCAAGCTTTATGCAAATTTAAATGAGGTTAAATTGAATTTGCATGAAATTCGAACATTTCCGTGAGTAGAATAATCCATCTTTTTTCTATACGGATGCTATTCTTCGTTTTTCACTTATATATGAAATTATAGAGCTTCGTTTTAATTAAGTTATCTCCAATTGTTTTCAATCATAATAGCTCTGTTTTCAAAGAGACCTTTATCACGATTTCAATTAAAACTCCGAACTGTATATATCTCTTATCCAGTAGCTGGTGCATAAATTAAAAACAGTGGCCTGAAAACGTAGCTAGCTTTTCTGGGTTTGTTAATAGGCATTTAGAAGTACATAATGAACAGTACAATTTTCAATGGATGTAACAATGCAACGTTTCGGTTTCGATTCTAAGACTGTTCTCATGCTAATGATATAAATTTAATGTAAAACTATATATATTTTTATCAAGAGTATTCACACTTGCACAGGGATAGCGACTAATTAAAGCCGATGAATAATTTCATGTTCTAGATAAATTTTCAGAGACAAGTTTCTAGATAGACCTGAATCCCGAGTTGTTCTGGACAACCTAAAGGCGCATCTCGAGAAAAGGCAATAAATGTAACATGTCTATTGTAAAGATAAATATGTTGCGAATATGTAACACACATAGATATTAGGTATGGGCGATAATAAGCACAACCTGAAAGAGTTAGTAGTAAACCCCTGAGTCTACCAAATAAAGATGAGGGCAGTTAAGGGTTATCTGATACAGGAGGGAGTTT
>JAVFBZ010186898.1:0-14880 GCA_032466195.1 Katharina tunicata
ATCAGCATCTGTTTGTCCAACCAATTTTGGAAATAACTCATGTGAGCGCCTCAAGGCCTATCGGGCCTCTTGTTTTATTTTGTGTTTACTTTCTACCGCATGGTTGAGGTATATATCTATAACATTATAACCCACAATTGGCTGTTCACTAGGCACGTTGGTCAAGAGAAATGGTACTTTAAATGTTTGTTTTCCTTGATTGCCATACAATTTAAATTCCACTGGTGTCCAGCCTACAAACGGTATTTTAACTCCATTTGCGGCAGATAAAGTCAGATTGTCTTCCCCCAAGATATCAGATATTGGTTTTATTTCAAAGTTACTTAAGTTTTTTCTATCCCAGTTGATTGAAAACAAGCACACTTGGGAACCCGTATCCCATAGGACCTCTGTTTTGACACCATTCAGTGAACATACTACGGTGCATCGTGACCCAATTAATTTCACAATATCTTCTTTATAAATAGGCCTTTTAAGTTTTTGAATGGCACTGCATAATTTATTGTGCGACTCCCAGTGTACTGCTTGACAGCTATAAGAACAATAGTAGGCTGTTTGGCACCCACTACAGCGTTTTAAGTCACTCGTCGTTACTCTGCATTGAATACAAGAACAGGACTTCACACTATCTCCTTGGGCCATCATTTGTCCCTCAGTGGTAGCCCTCGATCGTTTCCCTGCTTATCACGCTGGCGGCGCAATTTACATCCCGCCATGAAATGTTCGCTGGAGCCACATTTATAGCAGTGTATGCCCCGCTTTTGCTACAATGTGGGCATCCGTTATTGCCAGACTTTCTTTGAATGTTCACTTGTTTCTATGTTTTAGAAAGTCTTCCCTTACATCGGCTACATCCGCTTGTAGTTGAGTTTTTAAGTTTCGAAACATTTCCATCAACGAGTCTTCATTCGTAATCTCAGCTTGGGTCTCATTTACTTTGCCTTTGTATTGAGTAGCGCGATGTTTTTTGTTGGGTTCATCAACAGATGCGACTGAAACATTCACTTGAGCTATTAGTTCATTGTCAGTTGGATCACCCTCGAGTAAGTTCTTTAAATCACTACTAACCGAGGCGTCACACAAACCAGTATATGTAGAACTGAGTGTCATTTTGCGCACCAAGACTGGGTCATACTGTAGCCTGGCGCCCTCCTTGTGACAGGAAAACACTATTTTCTTTCCAAGTCTGAGGAGCCTCAAAACAAAGTCTAAAATGTCCTCATTGACCTCCTGTCTAGCTTCACTTAATTCCTTGTAGAGTTCTGTTGGGGATCTTTCTTTGTAATAACATCTAAGAACTTTGCGTAAAATCGGCAAGGTAAGTTCATCATCAGATTTTCCTGCAAGGAACAGGCGTAATTCTTGGGATGGGTTAATAGCTCGAACTACTGCTTCCATAATTTCTGAATCCCTGTAGCCTCTCTTTTTGGCTCCCTCTATCTGTTGTATAATAATAATGAAGCTTATTCCATTCTTACCGTTTATTTTTCCGGCTACAGCAAAATCTTTCCGGAAAGCAAGTGAAGAAGGAGCAGGGTTCTTTTGTGTCCCATCGTAGATAGCATGTAAATCTGGTTTCGTTAAAGCATTCAATTTCTGCAACTTTTCAAGTCCATGTTCTTCATCGCTTATACATTTATAACTGTATTTCTCAATCACTCTCAGCACCTTTGGTATGTTTGTGTCGTCGTCTTTTAATGTCAGTTGACTTTCATGAGCCACCCACCGTTACTTTCCTAATGACAGTTCGTACAGGTTCCTTTTTACTCCCACCTCTAACTCATCCATCGTAACACGGTTCGATTCAGGATCGGTTTCTGAAAGATGAAGAGAAGAGAGCGTAGCAGATAAAACGTCTTTTGGTTTATTTTGAACAACAACACAACGCCATGCCAGTTTTATCCAATCAGCATGCAGATTTGCAGCATGGTCATCGAGACAATAATACACTGCGCATTTATCTCCCTTTGACCGTAACAAAGTAAAAATTAAGACTAGTCAAATAAATTGCACGGGTTGAGGGGTCCATAAGAATAACCCAAAAGCGCTAATCCTAGGTTGCATATTTATATTCCCAAAACTTACATATACGCCTGTTATAAGACAGGCTTTATTATGTATTCTCATTGGCAGGCAGTTACATAGTTTCTGCTCAATATCTTGCTTAAACTTTGCCTGATTTTTATTGAACTTGGTCAGTAGCTACACCCGATGAAGACAAGTTTGATGGTGAGCGTAGTCTGTGCATAATTAGGAACTGTACTGCCATCTGATTGGTCAATTCATTTCCGCTCAATATCTTGCTTATATGTTATCCGATTTTTGTCAAACTTGTTCAGTAGCTACATCCTATGAAGACGAAGGTCTGAATAATGTTCCAGAATTAAGATACAGTTGGTCTGGTACCGAAATGGCTCAAATAGAACGTGGTGAAGCATCTTTGTGGTCTTTTTTGACCAACGTTTAATGTTTTGTTCCAGAGAGCGTATCTGAAGATCAGGATCAATTTGAGTGACACAGCCTTCTTTATATGAGTTTGTATAACTTTGTATAAGAAATCTGGAATTGAATACTGCTGATTTCTGATAGAAATCATATTCATTGTATACTTTTAAATGGACGACATTGAAGCAACAGCAACATCTGAAAACAACGTCTGAAACAAAGAGAATAGTCGTTACTATGTGTTACAACACAAAAATAAACAATTGGCAATACAATCCATATAGACTAAGCTTCACACAAATGAAGTAAATATATTAATTAAATGTAAATAAATGAACACAAGAAAAGGTTATTTTTAATCGTACGTAGGACAACGTGCGCAAGTGAAAAGTTATTTATTGAAAGGCTTTTAAACGGCTGCGGTAGCATCATGTCGCTAACCCGTTCGCGTGTAAAACCCATGCCGGGACTACCTTCTCTCTGCACATCGTTTATACTTCAACGGCCCAGCAGGAAATGAACAGCTTAGCTCTTACGCGTGATAACCTCTTGTGTTGCCTCATTAGGTGTAAAGTTGTTGAAAGCTAACTAAATTAATCAGTTGAGATTATATTGGGAAATTGGATTTCTATACAGTTATTCTCAAAACGAATAATGTGCAGTTTATACTTTCAACAAATGAAAAGCTGTGTTTTAATGTTTTCTTAACAATAAACATTACAAAATTCCTTGCAATACTTTTTTTATTTGACAAAAAATATCGAAAGCTACAATGGACAAGCTTGAATTGTTGGCTCCATATGACAGTTTTTTAACAAAACTGAGTCTGAAAATTAATTTGTAAATTAGCATGTTTAATATAACCATATTTTTAGCTTTAATTTGTGGATTCGATATAATGTTTTTCTAAATGTATTTGCTTTTTTTTTTTTAAATAAAACAAAATTTAGATCCTTAAATTTATAACATAGTATCGACAAGAAAACTCATGTTGCAGGAGTGCCTCTAACCCATTGGCTGTTTCGCCTTGGTCAGAAGAGCCTCACAGGTAGAGGTTGGGAAGAAATATTCACATTGCCCTGTCGGGGTCATATTTAAACCGTTGTCTTTGATTTGAGAATTGTTCAGTGAAAAATTACTTTATGCCCAACAAAAATAATAATATGAACAGGAAAGATGGCACACCCAAGTGAGTTTAGATAGAGGGTTATCTAATGTGACATCGGATTTTGTTTATGGATACCTGCTTGACTTAACACCTACAACTTTGGATGTTTTGTGATGGGGACCAGTGTCGTTTTCACAGCTTATTGTTGACGACCATGGATTTTTTTTACTGGTCTCTTGCTACTGACTGCTACAATTAATAAAAATAATCCTGTTATTAAACCACATACCCAATTTTTTTTCTTCATAAAATTGAAACATGGAAAATATGTGCGCGTCATCACGTTGAGAACCCATAACGATAACTAGCGTTTCATCTCCGAAAAAAAGATGCAGTGGTACCACAACTTTAATCACTGATAGTTGGATTATTCCCCCCTCATTAGAGGGGATTATGATAAATACATTGACTACATTGAGCTCTATTCATAAAAACTAAAGTAATTGTGAATTGTCAGCTGAAGTTCCTTGAGAGATGCCATCACTTGACTCCAACATGGCGAAAGATAACAGGGCGTCACGCTGGTTTGACTGGACTATTTTTCACTTGTCTTTTGAAGGATGTGCTGGCTGTTGAAACTACAATAACAAAGTGAATGGTGTAACACTGGCTGGTACATCGCATTTCTATCGAATCACATCGCATGTGCCAGTTTATGTGAATGAAATGCGTGCGATTTATGAAAAAGCTCCCTAATTTAACATGAAGATAGTACCCAAAATTTAAATTCAGACTGTGACCAATCAAGGTGGAATCGGCTTGGGAATTTTACTATAGAACCTGTTTTGGAGCCAATCCATATCACTCTAGTTTTCACTAGTTTTGTTGCTTCAGAAATGTTTGCCATCTTTCGAATGATTACATCGTTCATCCTAACCTTTGTATATACCAATACCTGTACATAGCAACAATTAGATAAATAGTGTCATTTGTTCATAACATAAAATACTTGTTCTACAATCCTGAGTGGTTGTTTGTACAAAAGTTACCAAACAATCTGTAAAATTAGGCTCGCACTTATTACCCAAAGCACTTGGCAAGGTTAATTCGAGAAAACAAAAACAAAAACAACTTCCTTGTTACCATAATTGACTTATTCATTTGTAACAAAAACATCACGACTGAGATGGATTTTCAACTTCAGGGTATATATGATTTGTCATCTGGTGATCCCGTTTTTCTACTGGGAATTGTATGGCAGGCTACAAAGGCTACAGTTTGAAAGACATGGCATTAAGACTGTTTTGTTGTTTCCATATAGAATGCACGAAGACCGTTGTATTTCATTGAAATAAAGTATATATACATCTTTTCAGCTTTGATTCTTTTGTATTTTTTCAGTTTGAAAGAGCCAAGATATATTTTTTAATAAACAGCTGTTTAAGTTTTGAAGGTTGGCTTAAGAGCTATACATAAGCTGTAATGCATGGATTTTTGTGCTAATTGTTGATTTTTCTGCAATGTGAACTGTATTCAAGCTAACTTAGCTTAATTAAAATTAAAGCCTGCCATTTTTAAGACATTGCTGTACCTATATTAAAATCTTGGTAGCTACAGCTGCTTATATGCATTTCAATATGAAATCAGTTTTTTTGTTGTTGCATTAATTGTGTTTCTGTTAACAGGTGGGAGATGATTTGAGACAAGATATGCTCACTCTACAGCTCGTACATATAATGGACAATCTTTGGCTGAAAGAAGGTCTGGACTTAAAGATGATCACTTTCTCTGTCTTATCCACCGGACCAAATCGGGGTAAGTATAACATCATGTATCAGGAAGGTACATGTATAGTACAGCTTCGATCATATCTACATGTTTAGCACACTTTACTCAGATTCTATCAGCTCATCCTGTATATTTTTCAGCGAGATCAATTTGTCTAAATGCCTTGGCATTTTATATTGCGTATAGGCTACACAGTAAAAAAAAGGCTTATTTAAGAAAAAAAACTTGCATTTTCTCAACACTTTCTTAAAATTTCTATATTTAAGAATATTATGAAATTCTATCTTCAATTGGAAAATTTTAAAATAAGAATCAACTGAATTAAGAATACTTTTCTAAAGGAAGAAAAAAATAAACAAAATTTATTTAAACAAGTTACTAATTTATTTCTTATTTAAGAAAAATTGAAACATGAAATATTCTTAATCAACATTTATTTTCTTAAAAAAGAATTAAAATAACAAATTTCTTAAACTAGTAACTAATTTTGTTCTTATTCTAGAACAAATTGATAAGAAAATGTTTCTTGTCCAGCGCCCATTTTTTTCTTATGTTTTCTTGAACTTTAACTCTGAAATAAGAATATCTGAAATGTCGGGTCGTATAAATTAAGGAATACATATATAACATTTCTTATAGGATTGACATCCAAGATGGACATTCTAAAACACTTTTTATGCAGTATTTTCACTGAATGTGAGGATATAGTCATATTATGCATAGTGGACAAGTAACAAACTGTTTCGGTGTATTAGCTATTCTTGTTAAAACATTTTTTAGCTAATGCATGGATAACAATAACTGAGTTATTACACATCATTTCTACCTCAGGTATAGATTTCAAGCAATAAGCAGATTCACCATTATGTTATAGTGGCAGTTACTACTGATATTTAAAGCACCTAATTTGCAATTGTGGAGACTTTGCTGCATACTAATTATGGGAATTTATTAACATTACACAGAAAATACAGAGATCTGGTTGAAATTGATCAACTTTTTACTTGAAGTAATATCTGCAGGTATAATATTTATGGAGAATTGTATTTATCCCAGGAGTTTTTGGAATTCCTCAAGAGTTTTTCTGTATTCTTTTGTCACATCTGACTCGTGTTTGTTATCACACAAAACTTCAGTTTGCAACAGGGACAAACCACTTTCTGTCCCTACTGTGTACGGAAGCATGAAGGTATAATGGCCACCTAACAACACCAAGACACTACGTGTCCAACTGGTAGCCTTAAGGATCCCAAATGATTGTCCAACAGCAGCAATTGTGATAATAGTTGGAGTACTGATGATAGCAGGTGACTTGCTTTTCTTTACTTGTTAGTCGACAATGTCATCAGACTGAAAAAGCAAAAAAAAATGTATATATATATTTGGAAGAGTAATCACACTGGCACAGACTACTTAAAAGCGATGAATCATCTCGTGTTAGATATATATATTTACTTAATTTTCTATTGTGAAAAATATGAACAAAAATACATTGACCTGATATATAAAATTTTATTTATTTACTTAATTGGAATATTTAAAGGATATTTCACTTCCATGACAATTTTTACCTGATTTAGCCAACTTTCAATAAATACCATTGAGATAGCGCTATCTAGAATAGTAAGTTTAGGTTTAAACAGCTCTGGGGTTGCTCAGTGGACCTGAGGTATAAGATGGAGTCACAAGAGGTGACTTCGCCTATTGTGGGTGGTGGTTTTTACTTATTCTTTTACTATTATTTTAGTATAATTCTAAAATATAATTCTATAAATCTAAATTGAATGTGTTAAATGTTCACATGGAAAAGATACTTACATCAAGACAGTAAGCAATGCTTGCCTGGGTTTTTTTCCCTAATTTTGACTATTGCTAAAAAAGAGGAGTATTCTTTATTAATAATGTCTGTGTGTATTCGTTGTGGCCATACCTTATCTACGACGGGGATAAGATGCCAGGAATGTCTGTCTTGGTCGGTTGACAAGGTGTCCTCATGTTATGTTGGCTATGCTGGCCGGCCTGGTGCTCAGGTTCAAGATGACCTCTGTCCACTTGGTATAGTGAGACCGGTCTTCGTCTAGCTCATCAGAGTTGCCGCTATTATTGTATCTTGGTTTGGCTTTGTGGGGAATCAAGGTTATATACACTGTCTCATTGTGTCCGTAGAAGGTCTCTTATAAAAGAAATTCATATGATTCATTTCTAAAATGTATTTTCATAAACAGATTGTCCTCACTTGGCATTGTACATGGGATATTAATACAAAAAATCAGCTCCTGCCGGAAATTTGCTACAATATTGCCTGTCGTCGGTTTAGATCATCTGTCTAGGCCTGTGATATAGAACATAAGCCTCAAAAAGGGTTCATTGTGTCACAATTGTCATCAACATCATAGCTGGGCGGAGGGTGAACGAGTATATAACATTCTGCCGACGGGTGCCAGTTACGAGTTTGTTGACGGGGTTCCGGAGTTCACTGTGCCTGTTAAGCCAGTTTCAAGGTTGGCTAAACAACATCCGTTTCCTGTATTACCCTTTCCATTTCCGGTATCCAGTCCTTCTCTGCTCTTCCGTTTCCGGTTCCCACTTTTCAGTCTACACCTGCACTTCCGCTTTCGGTATACTTTCAGTCTTAAAGAAATAAGAAGCTGCAGTTCAGGTTCAGGTTGTTACGTAAAAAGCGGACTTCCCTGTGTCAACACCTGCTGTGTTAAGTAGACAGGAAGAGGATCAACTTGCGTTTGACTTGCGTGGTTTGGCTGCTCAGCCTGCGAGTTCCGGTCAGCTGTTTGGTGATATTTTACCATCGACTTCCGGAGAGGATACTAGCAGACTTCTGTTTCCCTCTCCTGTGGAGCTATGTGGTTTGGAGGTTCAGTTTTCCTGGGATTTTCGTATGCAGGTGTCGTCGGGTCAGCCTTCCAATTACGGTCGGTGGGGGATCCCTCAACTTCATCAAATTTTCTGACTCTTCTGGTTCAAAAGAATTTCCATTTCCGATTTTGACTGTTGGCACATCCGGTCTGCAACATATTAGACCCTCTGGTTTGCCGGTGATGTCCCGTAGGGTTTGTGTGCTGTGATCCGGTTGCCGACTTCCAGCTTCTCCTGCAGAGTGAGGCCTCGATTTCCGGTTCCATTTTCTAATTTGTCGGTTCTGGTTAGCCCTCAATTTCCGGTTCGGGGTGTTCCTGTCACTTTGGGTGTTGGTAGGGTTTCTGTTCCGGTGTTTTCATCCATTTTCGGTTTGGATTCCGCTACTGTTAACAAGCCTGTTTCAGAAGTGCGTCTCCTCAGGCCGTCCAGTGTTCCTGTTGTTGGTTCAACCCAGTGTTTCCAGTCTAATTCATTCCTTCGGGTTCCTGGTTCGCTGTCTAATGTTAATGTTTTGTCCCAGTTGCAGCATTTGTCGTCATTAGTTAATTCCATAGCTGAGATTGTTTGATTCCCCGTGCCTACAGCTATCGGACACGGAGGTAGAACTTGATTGGATGTCGGAGCTGCAGTATAATGACTTATTGGTTCATTGTATTGTTCAGGTGGACTTGTTCCCTGCGGGTAAGCTTCCGTCTAGACAGAATAGTTTGATGTCTGTTGTCAGGAAATTGTCTTAGAGGACGTTGTCTGACAATTAAAAATAAAATTTTAAAGTTTGGTTTTTGTTTGCCATCAGGAAGTTACTCAGAAAGTTGGGTGAACTAAATGTTAAGGACCCAGCCATAATATCCCTCCGTTCTGATTTGCTCAGGTCAACAACTAGGGCAATCTCAGACATGATGGCGTCATCAGCTTACATTGCCGCATCTTTGATTATCCAGCCCTCTGGCTAAGGGCAGTAGGTTTCCAGATAATTTTCTTGCTGTCATACTTAGCACTGGAGGAACATTATCTTTCAAACAGCAAAACACTGAAGTGACTGCACATTTTATGGTTGCGTTAGGAGTCGCTGTTTACTGCTGGAATAGGGCGCCGTCATATAAGTGAATTACCTTTGAGCACGTCGTTAAACACCAATCAATCAACCAGCGGGAATGATCTACTGGCTGATATGTCTGTCTGTATCACTGTCTTATTGGTCACTGTCTACCTTTCCGTTGTCACTGAAAACTGATCTCCCAGTAGGAGGAAGACTAGGTTTATCATGAAAGAACTGACGCCTGATTGGAGCGAAACCCTGGGTGGTCCAAACTACGCCCCGACTACAGCTTCTACCTGGCTATCTGTAATGATAAGTGTTAATTATCCATATGCTACATAACTTAAGTTATGGTTTTACATCAACCCGCATTTTGTATTACTCGCCGCAACATGTAAACGTACGTAGTACGAAAGCTAGCATGTGCTCATGTAAAATGTCCTTTCAGTTTAGTAAAGTTCTATCATCTTTAACACGGATTTTGGACTTCAAAGATCAACACATGGTGTCAGAAGTGTTGTCCGATATATAATTGGGACTGTTGTTAATCGGTACAATGAGTTTAGACGGACTACCTGCCACAAAATCGTTGAGTTTCGATGGAAATGTGTCGGAAATTGGTGACGCTGGATACAGCAGTATCAATTGTATATGATTGCTACGGAAAAGGATAAAAAGCAGAGTCGCTTCAATGTGCCATCTTCCTAACTTTGGCAGGAACAAATGCTGTTGACATTTTCAATACGTTCAGGTTTACAGAAGATGAGGAAAACAAAATTGAGCCCCTTATTAAGAAATTTGAAGAGCACTGTAACCCAAAGAAAAACACAACTCTTGAACGACAGAAGTTAGGTGATCAAGAACAGCGACCTGGTGAATCATTCGATAGTTTTTTAACAGACATCAAATTGATGATTAAAGACTGTGGGTACAGGGATTTAACAGACAGTATTCTGATAGATTGTATCATAAAAGACATTCTATGTGAACAAACAAAAATGAGGCTCCTGAGGGAGGCCAACATGACTTTGGATTGAGCTATAAGTATGTGCAGGGTTGCAGAAACTGCAACAAATCACATGAAAGCCATTTCATCTGCTGAACATTCACAACAAGTAACTCACTCAATCAATAAAAATAAGGGTAAGCAAAGACCATGCCAAAATAAACAAACAGCCAAAAGCTATGGACAGTAACCATGGCAACACATCATTCAAACCACAGTACAGTCAAAATAATGAAAAGAAGAAAGAAGTTGAATGTCAATATTGTGGATATCGTCATGTGAAAGGGAGGTGCCCGACATTTGGAAAATTGTGCAATAAGTGCCGTCATATCGGACATATTCGAAAAAAAAGTAAAACAAAGAAAGTCCACTTTGTCAGTGATAATAAACATGAAAATGGAGCTTCAAGTATGGGTGAAACAGCCTGTACAGAATTTTTTGTTGATACTGTAAATGACTGTGGTAAAGTGATTGTACCACTCTTGGTTAATAAAACTGTTGTGGGGGATCGTATTCCATTTTTTATTTAGAGGATTCCCTGTTACGGAACACCGATCCTTGTCAGGTCAGTTTGGATACCAAATTTGTTTTGGAACCTACTAGTAGGATTAGGCTACCTTCGGCACGAAGTCAATTCAGACAGAGTGCCCACACAGACTCGATTTTTCTAGGAGTAGAATACTATACCCTCGAGTTCAGAGCCTTCACACTGCAAGACCGCTGGTTGGAAATCCTAGATGTGATCAGCAGTATGGCTCACTTGTCGGAGTACTGGGTGCTTCAGTTCTTGTCTCTGTTGGGCCTTCTGATTCTGTTCAGAACGTGATTTTACGTGGTCGTGTAAATTCAGGCCCTTATAAGTTCACATTCGAGAAGGTCATCAGGGTGGTGAAGGCGTTTCTACCCGATTAAGCAGCTAGGCTGTTAGTAGTTACGGCGAAGGTCAACATAAACAGGTGGGGAGGGACAAAATCCCCACAACTTCTGGAGGTAATGTGGAATCTATTCGGCCTTTGTTGGTTTAATATGATACTCTGTCGGGCTCGTCATATTCTGCGTCCTCTCAAAGTATTAGCAGATTATATATTCAGGCGGATTCATATTATCCAGATAGAAATGCAGTTACATCCGGATGTGTTCCGGCAGTGTTTACAGATTGCTGGAGCTGTTCGCGACAGACTAGAACCACCAGGTTCAAAGACCGAATTCAAAGGCGTTGGCGGTGTACGCGTTGACTCAAGATTAGTCGGGTATGATAGCTTACACCTACCAACCACCAGCAATCCTGCCTGCAGTGCTGCGGGAATTTGCAACTCACCAATAGTGGGCTATCTCAGAACCGTGGTGGCCAGTGCGACCCTGGTTCTTGGAACTTCGGGAGCTTCTCGTAGATGTTCCTAGGGAACTACATCTGTGGGAGAAATACTACACCTACCTGAAACGAACCTTTTAATGTCAAATTAGCTTTTCTCAGGCGGCCAAACACTTCACCCAAATGTTCCATATGTTCCACCAAAGATGGGCTTCAAACAAGGATGTCATCAATATAGACCATGGCATATTTCCAGTTCAACCCTTGAAGTACTTGTGTCATTACCATTTGAAATGACATTGGTGCATTCATTAGTCCGAACGGTAGGCATTTAAACTGGAACAGGCCATGGTGGGCAATAACTGCGGTTTTGTGCTTGGTCGCCGGATCTAATGGAATTTGCCAAAATCCTGGAGTCAAGTCAAGCACGCTGAAATATTTTGCCTTTGCTGGACCAATATTGTCTGTTACATCATCTAATCGAGGCAAGGAAAATAACTCTGGTCTGGTCACACTATTTAATGAGCGATAATCCACAGCAAACCGAAAATCACCTGAGGACTTTCTTACCATCACATCTTGACTGTGCCATGTGGATGCAGAGGGCTCTATTTTGTCATATTTCAACATTTCATCACATTGTTTCTCTATCTCGTCCTTCTGTTGATGGGTAGTCCTATAAAACCTCTGACGTTTTGGTAATGCATCTCCAGTATCCAGTAACACCAATCCAAAATTCACACTCAACTTTTTAACTCACGTCGAAGAAAATGTTTAGTAACAGTACTCATAATAACTACACATATCATGAGATTTGATGACATGATATGTTGATAGGCTGTTTAAACAGTCATCAAATCTCTCTATTTATTTATCCATCCAGAGCCCTTATACGTTTAAATGGTACATTAAATACCCCAAGAAACATATAAATCATTCACTTTTCAAGTATCACCGATCTATTCAATTTGTTTGATCAACTTAAGTTCTGTCCCGCCGTGAACTGACCCTGACGAACCTTTTTTTTTTTTTTTTTTTTTTTTTGCAAATTTCACTTTCGGAAACGACAGAAGGGGTTTGGATGCGTGCCTGATCAGCTCAAGCCTGTTTAATATGCTTATCGCCCATGGCTTGTGTAAAATTTCTCTTAAGTACACCACGAGTTGCACCTGAATTATTGGATTTACCTTTCAGAAAGCGGGTTCTTTAACGTTTAATCTCCTTAACTGAATACAGCGTAAGGATTAGTGCTTTTCAGCTATCAAACTGCCCAGGTTACCTGCGCAAGCTCAATTATTAAAATCACTACAAGAGTTTTAAAATAAGTGTTTGCTGGCAAACAATAGTTGAATAACTCATTTATTAAAATAAAATGTCCCCATAAATTGCCTTGCACGTTAAACAAAGATTTGTCACAATAGCATTATCGCAACAACAAAAAAACAACACCAAAAAACAAGGAAATTTATTTTGACTCGCAAATAGCACTGGGGCCACTTTCACGAAATGTTGTACGACAAAAATATATCGTACCATAAAATAACATCACGTTAAACTATAGGCGTTAAAATATCGTACGATTTTTTTTTGTTGTACAACATTTTGTGAAAGTGGCCCCTGGTCTGCAACCACATTCCGTGTCCTTATCATTTAATGCTATCATCGTGTACTTCGTTGTTCATACCGGCTTGCCAGTTTTGCTCCACAGAAAATCCGTTTCTTATTAACGTCTGGCGCTTGTGTCCTGGTAATATATTACGGAATAGCATTGCGGCTGGCAAATGCCTGCTAAAACCATGTTTGTCAGTAGGCATTCAGCAGACATGATGCACATGGTGCAGAAAACTGTGAAGTGTCGCAAACTCCAATTTGATCTCGGCCATCTGGTGAAATCGCGCAATTGTAGCAAATTTAAAGGAAATTCAGTAATTGTCCAGCCTGGAAGAAATGAGCACTTAAATAATATTCATTTCTGAGAATACACTTTAATTTTGTTGAGCAACAATGAAAACCTCTACAACATGTGCATTGCTTCAACCACTGCTGTTCTCTTGTTTATCGAATTCGCGACAACACTGCTCGAAAAGGCTTAAATTGATCAAAGTCTCCTTTTTTTTTACATATGTTAGTATGAATTTTTTTTATTTATTAGTTTTTGCAAGCAGATTTATCAGTACACTATGCCTTTTGTCTTTGATAAATATGCATTCTAAATAGACCCGTTACTGAGCAAGAGGACAGCCTCGTCGGCAAATACACATGTCTGCCTGTGATCCCAGGCCCCCTGTGAGCCTTCCGGTAATCCTGTTACCACACGCTAATTGCCCTAATCAATTCTTTGTCTGTTAATAGCTTAAATAAACACTGGAAAAGCGGAATCATGGGATATAGTTGGAAAAAAATCGGACGTACTTATGCATGATATTTGGTAGGACTACTATGATCAAAACATTGTTCTGGCTTTAATGCAAATTAGCTTTTCAGGAGCCAATCAAAATGCTCCGGTTTAAAATTTGAGTAAATTGGCAAATAAAATGTGGTTTCATATGTAATCGGGGACGCTAAAGAAGATAATATCGTTTGCAATTGTCTAATCCTGCCCATCACATCCCAGGGAGCCAAAACGAGGCTAAAGATGGCCAAAGATTAAATTGTTGAATACTTGTAAAGCATACAATATATAGTCAATCTGATTCCATTGTCACATTAAGGAAACTAAGTAGGAATTGTGTGAAGTTTTATATCAAGTCACAATACGGCAAATGGCAGCCATTTTGAGAGGTCAACAGAATTATTAAAAAATATACTTCTTTCAGCTATTTTAAGCTAGCAAACTGAAACTTGGAATTAATATTCATGGCGAATAGTATGGCTATAACAGCTGTTTGCCTTTTATGTTAATCATGTTTAGTGTATCCAATCAAAATAAATTGGAATATAAAACGTGTTTTCATATGTAATAGTGGACACTGGAGAAGATAGTGTTAATTCCCAGTTACTGCTCTAGCACCTACACCACTACCACCACAATAATAAAACCAGCGCCATTATTTTGCTGCACTATCACAGATGTGCACCTGTGTATTTATTTTTTATCGGTGACGTCATTCAGCTGCCATTTTGAAAAACGTGTAAAACCTTTAATGAACTTCTTCCCCAGAACGCCTTACACAATAGTACCAAAACTTGGCAGCCTGTAAGACCATTCTCTCACACAACAAGTGTGTAAATGTGAGTAACAGCGCATTAAAAATGACGCCTCAGTGACGCCGCAAACTGGAGATAAACGCCGCAAAACAGTTTAA